>JZKD02S1996993.1:256522-283692 GCA_000966675.3 Picea glauca | reverse complement strand
AAACAAGAGAAGGAAGTTGAAAATGATGAAACCAACACTTCAGAACAAGTTGAACAACAAGATAGAAAACTAGAATTTAGAAGGAATGAGACATCAAGAAGATCCTCTCCCATCATGTATGAAAGAAATCATTATGAAAGAAACTACAGAAGAATAGATCATGAACCTAGATGGACCACACCACAAAGAAGATCACTTACGCCCAAGTATCAAAATTTCCTTCTTGGACATTGTTATACTTGTGGAAATTTTGGACACAAGGCAATCAATTGTAGAATCAATGAAAGGAATAACTATGCAAGCTACATGAATGGTGAAAATAGTAGATATGGAAATGTTCGTAGACCTATCAATAGAAATTATAATCCATTTGACCCATTAATGGATGAAAATATTGTATGTTACAAGTGCAATAATCTTGGTCACAAAGCACAATATTGCGGAGAGATGAAGGAAGATAATCGTATGTCAAATGTCTGCATACCAACTACAACATGTAAAAGGAAAGAAATTCCACAAAATGAAAATTTTCGAATAGCATTGGTCACTAAAGAATGCAAAGAAGAAGATGAATGGTTCTTAGACAGTGGGTGCTCATCTCATATGACTGGAGATCAAAGCAAATTTGTCAGCTTGAAGGAAAGAGGTGGAAATGTTGCATTTGGAGATGACTCATCTACCAAAATACTTGGAAAAGGAACTGTAAATCTTGGAAGTGAAAATGTAAAATAAGGAAAAGTACTATTGGTTGAAGATCTAAAGCATAATCTTCTCAGTGTCAGCAAAATATGTGATCAAGGATACACTCTTACGTTTGACTCCCGAAAATGTAAAATCAGAGAAAATAACTCGGGAAGATTGGTTGCAACTGCAAAAAGAAGATCAAACAACATATAAATCCTAGACATGAAGAAGAGAGAGAATACAAAAGCCACACAAAATGATTCCAAGGAAGAAAAAGTCCCAAAGTCCAAAAATAAGGATGAAGTATTATTGAGTGCCACATGTTCAGGGGGAGCAGCCCCAAAGAAGAAGGTTACCTTTTGCCATTAAACTCAGGGGGAGAAGCCCTAACCTTTTCCATTTATGTCAAAGGGGGAGATAAATTGGGATCATGATGAAAGGGGGAGCATGAGTGTTGCCATCAATGACAAAGGGGGAGATTGTTGGAAGATTGGATGTTGTCATAAATGTCAACCCTAGTCATGGGTTTTGGATCGCAAGATTGATGAAGGTATTTGGACATGAAGGAAAATGCACATGCAGATACAACACCCATGGATGGATAGTATACATCATGTTGTTTCTGGTGGTATGTGGAACGTCACGTGGATCCTCATGGTTGAGGAGAAATGAATTTTTTAAGATGACAAACTGAATTGTACATGTAGGCCCTAAAGATAATTACAGAAAAGAATTACAAAATAAGAAAGTGTCAGGTCGGCCCTAATGTTAAAAGGAAGTGAAATAAATGGTATAAATAAACATCATTATACATTCATTTGATACAAGTCTAATTTCTGAGGGAATAAGAAGTAAAAGAAGGTTGGATTTCAAGGGAGGATGAAGTCTTTTGGTGATGTGTTCTAAGGTATGTTATTTTCAAGTCATCTTACAATTTTTTCTATAACTTTTTTTGATAGAACGATTCAAATGGTGAAATTTCTATGGTATTGAGAAGACATATCAAGGTACCTATGGTAAAAATTTCATCTCTTGATTCGCTATAATTATGGAGATACACTTTGTGGAAGATAGGGTTTGTGACTAGTCCTGAAGCTAGTCAATAAACAGGTGTTCCGGGTAAAATAGTCATAAATTCTTCATACATAATCCAAATGAAGTGGGACCACTTCCATTGGAAAACGTATAGAATTTAGTTTCTTGTGTGTGAGTTTCAGAATCATATGTTAAATATTGAGCGCGGGGCATGTTGTACAAGTTGGGTCTTCTGAACAGACCAAAATTGAATAAAGTATACCATTCTTTCTATAACCTCCTTTTGGGGAGGATTCAAGGAGTGAAAATTGGAAGAGTTTCATAGAATACATTGAGTAATATTATCTACAGGATTAGAGTACTCCAATAATTGAATAATTGCAGAAATTGAAGAAGTCTCAGGAAGCATTATTAGGTTCTATGTGATGATTGGTTGATGGTAATGATTTAATGTAAAGTTTTATTATCTCTCACATATTCTTGGGTGGAAGGAAGGGGAAAGGATGGAGAGTTCAAATATCTCGTGATATTGGAGTATTGTATCTTCCTCTTGGAGGTTTATCCCTCCCTTTACATTTGGAAGCTATAGCTACCTTTGGAAGTCATTACTTCCCTTGAACAATAACCGTTGATTATTTTTCATATATTGTGCATGGTGTATTGTGGTGTATTGGTGTAACTCTTATACTATTGTTCATTTCTCATTGGATATAGTTGAATGGTTTAATTATAAGTTGAAAAAGGTTCTAAATTTTACTTGATACTGATTCACCCCCCTCTCAATATCAACAACCATGCCCTATGACCAAGGGTTATCCCAATTGGCACTTAACTTATTACTTTGCGACCAATTAGTGATAACCGAACACTGATTATTTTAGTGTTATCTACTTGGCGCTTTCAATTCCATATGATCTTGTGCTATGAATGTGAGCTATTTCTTCGTTCCCATCTTTAAATTCATCATGGTGAACCTTCCTACCATGTGACTAGACCCCATGACCGAAATTAACAAAAAATGGTGCTAACTTATAATCTCCCAGTTCTGGATTATCATCAATTGTATTTTAATCAACCATTGAGTGTATGGTTGGCATCGAATTTTGCATTTTTGTTTGTGTGGACTCTAGTCAACAATCACAAAATGTGAATTAGTTGTGGATTGTCCAATTCAATCAATGGTAGACTAAAAAATTACAGAGGAGAATTTCAATTGAGGCTTCGGGTCTGAACTTGTCAATTAAACTTCATGCCATTTTGAAACGTGAAATGTAGTATGGCCATTTGATTGTACTTCCATATTGATCCAATTATCATTGATTAATCTTCATCGTTCAACTTGATTTTTGGCTGGGCCTTCCTCCTGGTTTGTTAAAATTCTGCCAATCTCCAGGTCTCCTCTAAATTTAGTACCGTCGACATCCACTCTTCAAATTACTTATAGACATATTGTATTCACTGTATTATTGGAGGACCAAGATGTCTAATAGAGAATTTCAATCCAGACCCTTACTGCATTTCATTTGAGCACCAAATTCTCATCTTTCTCCTTTGCATTTATATGGGAAAATTTATATGTTTTTTTTTTTATGTTTTTCGATTTGGTAGATATGTTATTTGAATTGATAGTAATCGATGTAGGTGGAATACATTTTGGCACTATTCTAATCATTCCTCTTTGTAATTTGATCCTTGTTTTGGTGTGTACAATGCAATCTTTGTAGATATGTTTTCCTAGGCTTGTAGGGTTTTTATGAAGACACCAGAGAAGATAGTGGTGTCTTGGATAGAACAAAAATTACATCAAATACTATCCAAAGAACTAAAATTTTGGGATGGTGGGATGTCTCTCAACATACCATACCATATTAATAATGATGATGACCATATTGATTCACAACCTAATGGAAGAGAGCATGGGCCTAACAATACAATTTAGTCATTAACCCTTTTTGAAAACAATTCTACCTTCATAACACCATGTCCAATATTGTTGGACAACTGAGAGGGGGGGGGTGAATCAGTTGTTACTGTGCTTAAACAATTGTGCCCATTTTAAACTCTTCACATAACACTTAATTACGATCACAATAATGAAACATGCAGGCAATAGAATATTCAAAATCAATCACACACATGAAATATACAAAGACAGATATTTCCTGAGGAAACCCATAAAGGGAAAACCCTCTTCTTCTTGATATGATAAGTAATCTTTATTTTTTGTACATTATAATTCTTATAAGCACCAACTCATTGTAAGGATACCACCTCTCTTTTGCAAGTTGCAACTTGTTGAGAGAACCAATTATCTGGTTTCTCTAGCACCCACTAGAAGTAAGCACCAACTCCATGGTTTCTCTATCACCCAATAAAAGGAAGCACCAAATCCCTAAGTGTTCCAACACCAACTTCCAGTCACACAGGCACCAACCAATATAAAAGAGAACAATAGTTCTCCCTTACACCACCTTGCCACCTTGGTTTTTCTGGTTGCAACCAGATGGAAGCTACAACTTCCTGTGTTCAAGCATCCACTTGAAACTCTAAGGACACCAATCCTCCCTAGCACCTCCCTTCCACCCTGAAATATAAATATTTCTTTTTATAACTTTATCACAGTGATATAATGTTTATCTATGGCTTACCAGTCTCATCATTATTTTGCTACACTGCTCTCCTCTCCCTACATCAATGTCTCTCTCCTCACATCTGCTGCACTTTCTGTTATTCTCTCAGATATGCATTTTTGTTCCTTGCTTATTCTGTGCTTCAATTCTTTCACACCACATGCTTCTACCCGCATGAATCAAACTCCAAAGAAAAACTCATCTCTTCTCTGTTCTACATTTTTATACTCTCTGTGCACCTTCTGCATCCTCCATGCACAATACCTTTGCATGCTTATTTCAATGTCACTGTTCTGCCCCTTGTTGGTTGTTTACTCTGTCTCTTCCTCATGATTGCATAGCTAACTTGTAGTACACCATCACTTCACTGTTCTGCATACATTTCTCACGTCCAATCATCTCCTGATCATCATGGAAAATCTTCATCTTCTATGGAGGTTTTGTTTCTTGTGAGTTCATCATCAATAGCCATTATGTTGAGATTCCTTAGCTTCTGTAGCAGTCAAGACTCTTCATCTCCTCTGGAAGTCATCCTACTGCTCCTTGAATTCTCTAGCAGATGCAATCACTTCCTTCTGGCAGTTACTAAGAAAACCTCTGCTCGCTCATGACTTTGGCGCCTTTTCCATTCCTAAGAAAAAATTCACAGTGGGCATTATATTTTTCGACTAAGACCCTTTCTTTCACATGACCAATGATTGTGACCAAGCGCTTATCCAAAAGGTGCTTCCTGATTTCTGTCTAGTGAGTGCTAGCTCCTTCTCACGATATGACCTTGGGATATGAGCTTCATGTGACCACGCTATTGTGAGAGTGTCCAAAGGTGTTTTAAACCAAATTGATTTTCGCCCCACAATTCACCAAGAGCCTCCACGCATCCTTTCTCCAAAACCATGGTTTCAATCACGACCCGCTCATGAAAAATTAAGGCCCGAGCATGTTCTGGCCCCACAAGGGAGCATAACCCTCGATCTTCATGATATTGAAGGTGCTCTTGAATGGATAGTTCAGATCTATCGTTTCAAGTCTGCGAACTAGACCTCTCATGCCTACATCAACGACTAAGGTTTCCTTTGTGATCTGGGCTCTGAAAGATTCAACTCTTAAACCCTATTGATGCTGACTGGATATCTTCCAAAATGGAAGATCTGTTGACATATATCCTCTTCAATTGCCAGCTCTACCTTCTTTCCTTTGTAGACGTGCAATCCTTGGTCTCAATGATTAGATGAAACATGTCCCTCCAAACCAATGGACAAGATCAATTTCGTGATCCAACCTCTGCGTGTTTCAACTCTCAAGTTCTCATTTCTCCCAGAGAATTTCACCAACAGTCCACAATTGGACAAAGCATGTCCCTCTCAGATCAACAATCGAGATCTCCTTTGTGTCTCTAGAATTTGGATATTTCAATTCTCGAAATCTCGTTCATCCTTCCTTTGATTTTTCCCAAAGTTGACAATCCATTGACGCATGTCATCTTTAATCCAACAACTATCCTCCACTCCAGGTACTTCGGCCTTCAAGACTTCGGGTATTCGGGCGAGTACTAGTGGTAAAACTCCTGAATCAAAACTCCTGGAGTGACGTAAATCTTGTGTCACCTGATGACGTGTCATGAGCTGAGTGGCTGCCACGTGTCACTCGAATTTGTGATTTCCACATACCTGAAATGTCGAATCAACTTGACACTTGTCATTTTCTAATTGTGCCATGTGTCCTTACTGACGTAGTCTTCCACGATCTAATGGTCATTGTCTAATCTCCATATTCGATGGTTGATGGAACTTCGCATTCCAGGGATTTCAAATATCAAACTTTCCTGAGTGTAAACTCCTCACATCTATATATCCAGAGTGAATGATGTTCGTTCGATAAGGATCTTAGATTGATGACTCGATCTTTCTGCAATGCATTTTTGCTAGCTTACCCATCCTTCCACTCCAAATTGATCCGACATCTATGATTTTTTCGTGACTTCTCATATCGTGAGTTCCTACAACACTCACCTTTGACTTATCTAGTTTGCAAGTCAACGAATGTCGATCTCTTTTCATGTGTCCTATGGATCCAACGACCCAAATCATTTCATAATTTTTCATATCGCAAGTTCCTACAACTCTCAGCTTTGACTTCTCTAGTTTACGAGTCAGTGAAATGATGATCTCTCACCACATGTCCTCTAGATCCAATGGTTCATATATAATTTCAATTTCACATTTCACAGAATTGGAGGATGGATCTTATCCATTATCCTCTTCCCAATTATATTGGATCTAACGGTTTCTAGTCCTTTGCACTCTGATCTGATGGTTGAGGTCTAATCTCCTCCTTTGCATGCTACATCTATCTGGACTCTAATCTGAAGACCATCAGGTATTTTGGATTGGTGATCCAATGATCACTATCACTCCTCCTCCTGAGCTTACATATCATCCAGACTTGGAATAATTTCTAAGTGTCAAAGGTTCTGCGAGTCCTGATGACTTTGGTTCTCATCTGCGTTTCTGAGAATGCTATCTCTTTTGATCATTGGTAAGGAAACCAACCTCAGCCATGGCACACACTTGTGCTCTGCAAATCTATGTTATTCCTCTCTAAGCTTGAATTTCACATTGTATTCTTCTTCACCTGAGCTTACCACCTTTGATCCTTCTGCGAGCCTTGATGTATGGGATTGAATTGCACATTGTTTTCTTGTTCACCTGAGCTTATGTTGTTCCTATTTTTCCATTGATGCACACTCTGATCTTGCCATCAATGACAAACACACTCTGCCTGTAAACATGCTAAAAAATATTTCCCAAATTGACCCTATTTGACATCAATGACATAAGGGATATTTCTTTGGTCCCTCTGAGGTTATACTGCCCTTGACCATGTGCTCCTTCTCTGATTAAAGTTGTAATCTAGGAAGAATTTTATTACATTGTTGTTTCATCATTCCTTCAAACCTTTGTTGACATTAATACATCTCATCATGGAACATTAACAAATATTCTCCTCAAACTAATCAATCAATGGAAATTTTCCTTTTTTCCAGGGTTGACATCAATGAAAACCAAATTTCCAACAAATCCTACATTCTTCTATGCACCTTCCACTGAGGAATTATAGTGCAATAATATTTCACCAAGAAAATAAAGGAAATGAGACATGTAACCACACTTTACCAAGAAGACTAAAAAGTCATTATATACTTCTTCCAACCATTAATTCCTTAAACATTGATTCATTGATTTAATGAACATTTTCCCAAAAATAAAGGGACTTGGTGTATTCAAGAAAAGAACCATGAGTTAGTGGATGGAAAATAATTGAGGAAGGAAGGAGGAGAGGGGGAATATGAATAACGATAAAGAAGAATGTTATAAGAGTGGAGGAAGGAGAGAAGGTTAGATGGAAAACAACATCTCATTCAATATTTCTACTTTCATGTCCAACAACAAAATTGTAATTTGCAAAGCTCACATACCAGAATCACATTTGAAGGCTTTGTCATCCCCTTGGCTCATTCTTTTCATTCATTGATGCATTTATTTCCTCTTTCCAGGATTCATGCAAAAGAGATATTATTACTATGGGTGTCTCTTACTGTACCACACAACATATTTTAGTAACTCATTCATGTGCTATGCTAAAAAAATGTGTTGTACCTTGACTAAGTTTTGGAGAAACTTGGTCATTGTTGACTATTTTTGGTACTTCATCAGGATGGTCGAAGGCAGAGTGAAAGGAAAAGTGGAGATCGCAGGATCTCTACCTCTTTTTAGGGTATTTCTGGGTTTAGGGTTTATGTAACGGGTATGGGGATGTCAACCCATGGTTTCTTCCCATGCTTAGGCCCCTTCTGTAAAGTATAAATAGAAAGCTAGGTGATGTAAGAAGGAGTCAGTTGTAAGCTAAGTATTGTGTTGTGTTAAGTGCAAAGAGTTGTGAATTCTTTGTGCATACTGTGAGTTGAGAACTTGCAGAGCTAAGTGCAAGTGATTGTAAGAATCTTATGTGCAAACTGTAAGAAGGATTTGTGCCTGAACCTAGCTCGAGGAAGGAGGAGCGCGCAGATCTCTTGTCCTATGCAGAGTGGGTTTTGTGTCTATGTGCATGTAAGAAGATTGACATAAGACAATAAAGAAGAAGAAGAGTTGGTGGATGTATCCCCACACTAGGGTAAACCACATATATCCTATGTTGTGGTTTCTTTGTGCTTATGATTCTTATGTGATTGTTGTGATTAGTGCTTAGTGTTGTGATCTGCTTGTTAGATATATATGATTTAGTATCTTAGTGCTTAGTGATGTGAATGGATGTTAGATCTGATCTATTTCTATATTCTTAGTTCTTGGATGTGTTAGATCTAACTGAATACTGCGTTGTTTTGTAATTAGGGTCTGGACCTACGATGTGAATAAAGGTTAAATAATGATGAATATTAACTACTAAGTGCTCTGTTAAGTGTTGTAATCACATATCTGTGTCCCAGCTAGGTTGTAGACACTTGAGTCTTGCAACCACCCTTGCCTCTACCTTGGGTAAGACTTCATCTTCTTCGCAGGTGTTACCGAAAGGGCCTGTAGTTAGGGTTTTGTTGGTGCATTGAACCCTGGGTCTGCCCCTTTGCCAAAAAATGGTTCTGTTGTCGGGACCTGAAACTGTGATTGTTGGGAACTAAAGAGAAGAAAAATCTCTGTGCGTAGATCTACTACTTTAGTGCGCAATATTCTTCTTTACTTGTGAAGCTCTGTGATAAGAAAAAGGAATTAGATATGAAGAAAAGAGATAATATCTTAAATCTCTATGCTATGAGAAAGGTAAGATAAGTGAAATTTTTTTGTTTCGAAAGAATGAATCTAGGTATGTTTCATAAAATTTGTTCTAGTATGAAAACTAGGGCACAACCAGAAGAAAGAAGATTTGATATGAATAGATTTGATAGAAATAGTGAAAGATATGTTATTCCTATGCATAGAAATAATTTTTGGACTAACAATTGGATGCAAGATCCTAGAAATAATTTTTTGCAAGTTAGTTACTGTGATCCCGGTGCGCAGTACAGGAAAGGTTGGGGATCATTTAAAATAAAGAGAGGATTAGCTCTTTGTTATAGTTGCAGAAGACCGAGACATCTTGTTGAGGAATTCCCTAGTAGAGGTCGAGTTGTCTTTGTTGTAAAGCTATGGACCATGAAGTTTTGGATTTCCCTAGAATGATTGATAAAGTTGAAAAGATGAATATGAAACAAGAAAACCATGAGAAAGGCCAAGAAACTAAGGATATGATAGAACCTCAGAAAGACTCAGATACTATATTATTACAGATCAAAGAAACCTTGAATGATCACAGAGACATCGACTTATCATATATCTTAAAAGATAAAGACTGTATAGAAACAATAATAGGAAATCATGACAGGTGAATATCATGACAGAAAGAACTTGGGAAATTTTGGGAAAGACTGCTATGGTTCCTTCATTGGGAGGAATAGGATTGTTTAAAGGGAAGATGATAACCCTATGTGGAAGACTTACCCATATACCTATGAGTGCTCATGGCACTTCGACATAGGAAGAATTTGAAGTCATTAAGTTTTTTGAGGACAATGCCCCATTTTCTATTTTGCTAGGAAAGACCTGGATTGAGAAAGATTAGATATGAAGGAAACAAGAAGTGGAATATCTAGAAAAAAAAAATCAAGAATTAGGAAATTCCATGGCTAGAAGAATAGCGCACCTATTGGAATAACAAGAGGACAAGTCGAAGCTACTGAGGACTAGACATTTGGATGTCCAAGCGAAAAGAACACATGAAGACTTGAAACATATGTCTGTACAAGAGAGTAGAGAACCTACTTCAGAAAGAGAAGAAGTATTACCCTTGAACAACCCGCAGGAGTGTGAAGTTACTATGCCAAGGGGAGAAAAGAACAATAATGAAAAGAGGAACCCAGTGAATCAAATAACAAGGAAGAAATACAGAAATCTCAACAAGAAGAAATAAAGGTTATAAAAATTGCAAGAAGTTCTAGAGAGGACTTCGCAGAAGGAAGGTTTGCAAAACTTGAACTTCGTCGGGATAGTAGAACAACGAAGATTGGCACTTCACCATGGTGAAGCAATATGACAGTTGGAGGCATCCTGACCATTAGACCGATGCTCTAGAACAACTCGAATGGTAGTTATGTCCATAAAGATCTCCATTAGACCATTGGGACCATGCCATAACAGATGTAATTGAATTGATTGAGGCATTACTAACCGTTGGAGGAATCTGTTACGATGTTAGCTATTTATCCCATCGAGCATTGCACCAAGAACACTTTTGCAAAAAATGATTATTCGACCTCGTAAAGAACTAGTTTCTTTTGCACTCTACCTATTGAGACCTCACCACCCATTCTGTTACATTGAGTATTTGATCACCGACCTAATCTTGAGCGTGCATGTTGACTGACTTCAATGTAGTAGAGAAATATGTCAAAGAGATCCTCATAGACCTCATGGATGAGAAGGTCATGTCCACAGGAGTCCGAGCCTCGTCGACGAGAGGAGTGCAAGCATCCCCATCGACTGCTCGTGGATCTGGACCATCCCGAGCTACGACAGAGAAATGAACCAAGCATCGTAATGAATTGAAAAATGCGAAGCTCATCCCATCTATCTTGCCCAACTATATCCCACCTCTGGCTGGTGCAGTTAGTCATGACAGTCTACCAAGGGATTTCAACTACACCTTGATCACTACATACCTCCCGAAGAGGATATGCACAGTAGGACCACAACTAGGACATATGGTGACGTTGAAGATGATTGAATTCAACTTGGGAGACACTAATTAACCATGTATGATAGAATCGAAGCAGAGATGAAAGGGGTACAACAATCCCTCTACTCTAACCGCATAGTATCCACTACACCACCATCATCATAAGGAACAGAGTTGGGAAATGAGCCTGCCCAGCTACGCAGAATAGCAGATGCAACCGAATCGCACCTTCACCGTGTCTAGAAGGAAAACAATAAGTCCACAAGGGCCCTGAAGCAAGCACAGGAGGAAGCCATCGAGCAACACCAGGTTGTGCAGCAAGAAAAAGACAACATCCAAGCCAATTTTTCATAGGATAGAGTGAAGATCCAGAAAGAGAAGGAACAACTGCTTGCGGAGAAAATTGGAGTGAAAGAAGCAGTCACTAGAGCACTTCACTCTATGATGGGCTTAGAGAAGATGGAAGAATACCTAGTGGAGGATCAAGTGGTGAAGCTTTCTGAAGCCATTCAACAGCTCCAACAGAGAGTAGCATAACTAGAGTTACAAGCAGTGCCAAGCACTCTGCAGGAAGTGTGAGACCAAAGAGAAGAAACTTCCCAGAGTGTAGTCCATAGAATTAGGGAATTGGCCTTAGAATGCAAACATATTAGCAGTCGAATTGCGCAAACTTATGAGCGTCTTACAGAGGACCCCGAACTAAGGACACTGGAGTCACAGCTCCAGGAGGAAAAGCAACAAGCAACATCAGTGTAAGCACAGTTGAAGCCTCTACCAGTGGTCGAGAGGATGAAAAGGTCCCAGGAACAATGCATGGTTTAGCAATAGGTCCATGCCATACAGAGTAAATTCATGGAAGTGACTCAGTGACTCTAGCTAGTATAGGATCAAGCTTACACACTTTTTGAGGAAATTGAAGGACAAGGTGCAGAGCTAGAACAAGTGTTCACCATAGTAGAACAATGCTTGGAAGGACCTATGATGGAGAATATTATTCAGAAGTTTGTCGAGCATGAGGCTTTGGTGAAGCAACAGGTTGAGGTAGCTTGAGCTAAGCTCGAGGCCTTTGAGGTAGACTTACCTAGATCAGAGTGACTCGGGACGAGTCACAGGTGAGTGTTGGGGGCCTGTTGGCCCTTGACCAAGTTTTGGAGAACCTTGGTCATTATTGACCATTTTTGGGACTTCGACAGGCTGGTCGAAGGCGAAGCGCAAGGTGAAGCGGAGATCATGGGATATCTACCACTTTTTAGGGAATTTTTTGGTTTAGGGTTTATGTAGCGGGTATGGGGATGTTGGCCCATGGGTTTTTTCCATGCTTAGGCCCCTTTTGTAAAGTATAAATAGAAATATAGGGGATGTAAGAAGGAGTCAGTTGTAAGGTAAGTGTTGTGTGTTAAGTGTGAAGAGTTGTGAATTCTTTGTGCATACTGTGTGTTGACACCTTGCAGAGCTAAGTGAAAGTGATTGTAAGAAGCTTATGTGCAGACTGTAAGAAGGATTTGTGCTTGAACCTAGCTTGGGGAAGGAGGATATGGAAAGGTGTGCGCATATATCCTGTCCTATGCGGAGTGGTTTTTGTGGTTCTGTGCATGTAAGAAGATTAATAGAAGACAATAAAGAAGAATAAGAGTTGGTGGACATAGCCCCACACTGGGGTGAAACACGTATATCCTGTGTTGTGGTTTCTTTGTGCTTATGATTCTTATGTGATTGTTGTGATTAGTGCTTAGTGTTGTGATCTTATTGTTAGATATATCTAATATAGTATCTTAGTGTTTAGTGATGTGAATGAATGTTAGATATGATCTATTTCTATATGCTAAGTGCTTGGATGTGTTATATCTAGTTGAATAATGCGTTGTTCTGTAATTAGGCTCTGGACTTGCGATGTGAATAAAGGTTAAATATTGATGAATATTAACTGCTAAGTGCTCTGTTAAGTGTTGTAATCATAGATCTGTGGCCTAGATAGTTTATAGACACTTGAGTCCTGCAACCACCCCTGCCTCTACCTTGGGTGAGACTTCATATGCTTCACAGGTGTTGTCGAAAGGGTCGGTATTTAGGGTTTTGTTAGTGCGTTGTTGAAGTGGTGAACCCAGGGTCTTCCCCTATGCCAACAAAATGAAAGAATACTATTAAAACCAATGAAAGAATCAAAATGCTAGAATGAATTTTAAACCAATGAAAGAATAAAAATATTAGAATGAATTTCAAACCAATGCAAGAGTCAAAATGTGCCTTCAGTAACTCCTTGACAATGATGCCAAAAATGATGGGCTTTTTAATTACCTTTCCAATTTCTTAGAAAGACAACTAAAAACACTATGCATTTAATTATCAATCCGAGGCTTGTATGGAACTTGTGAGCCACCATTCACTATATATGCAGGCTACACTCTACTCTTCCACTAGTTTGATATGTAGCCATAGTATCGATGATGACTTTTGTAGTCAGAGTATAGACAATTCTCAAGCTCTTGCAAGGTTCCACAAAAACACAAACTTGAAATAATTGAAATAAAATTAAATATAAGGTGGAATAACTCAATGTTGTGACCCCTATAATTGAAATTACAAGAAATGAAGTCTAAGTAATTGTTGAAAAATAAATTATAGCTAATTGAAGGAAAGGAAAGTCTAGCTAATTGTAGGAAAATAAATCATGCTCATAGATAAATTGGTGGATTGTTTCGGTTCCCTACTCTCAGACACCCATGGGGATCGTACGAGATAACATAACACATAAGGAGATCTAATCTAAACTTGCAAGAAAGAAAACTAATCTAATCTTGATATGGATTATTTTCGACACGAAATGAGAGCAGAGATATAACATAGAAATATGCAGAGATATTATAAGAGAGACAATAATATAACATAGATATATCGGATATATAAAAATAGGCACAAATATAAAGTAATACACAATTTCGATTAATGAGCGAAATGTACAAAACTGTAGAAATACAGAGTGGAAGACTCGCTAGAATGGTGGAAACTTATCTATGAGAAGAGATGTGATGGATAATCACATTTGCAAGAATATGATCATTACAATGAGGCTCCAAATTATTTTTTAACATAAATAAAATCCAAAACCCTAACCCCGAAAGATGAAAATCCAATAATTTTGTGGACCACGTTTTGGGTAGTTTGTTGTATCAACTTCCCGGGGGCTTAACTTTAGCATACAATTTCTATTTGGGGCACATGATAGCTCGTTGGAAAGGTATCGATGAGGGGATTCGTTTTTGGGGCTCAATAAGAGCCTTAAACTATAATTGAGGTGCTTTATTGTAAAAAAAAAAATGTGTTTTAGGCCCTCAAAATGGCCCCAAACGTTTAGGAACCAAAAAAATGTGAAAAATAGTAAGTTGCCAGAAAATTGTTTTGAGCCAATTGGGATATTTGGGTGGTCACCGATATCCACCTAGATCAGTATTCCCTCCTTAGGAAGAAATGGTATCCATTGTGTTGAGTTCCCAAGGGAGAGGGGGAAACATTTTCTGAATCTAGACCTTGGTGAGTTGCTTGCCTTGCTAGAGAAGTTGTGTTTCTTGGTTTGTGGGAGGTTGTCGAGAACCTGATGAGATGAATGTGTACAAAAGGAATATTTTCACTTTGATTCAGTCCTTTTGACATGATTCTATTGGATAAAAGGTGGTTGAACTGAGGCTGCAGTGGTTGCAATGTCCTTTTGTTCACCTTTTGAAAATATTGTGAAGAAGATGAATTTTTTAGTATGAGATACTACCTTGCGACACTGTTTAGGTGGTACAATAGTTGGAAATACCTCTAATATCCTATAAATATGATCCCCAATAGTAAAATTGAAATTATGGGGTTAAGACTCATAAATAACATGGTGCTTCAACACATATGGATGGCCCAAAAGATAATCATAGACATCCAGTGGGGAAACATCACATAATACCTCATCCTTGAAGGGTTGGATGTCGTATGACAATCAAAACTGTTGGCTGACACAAAGATATTGTCCCTGGAAAAGCCACTCAATGTTGTATGGTTGCGAGTGTGGTGTTGTCGACAATCCCAACAGTTTGATGACCTCTATTGAGATGAGGTTCTTATGGTTTCCATTATCAACAATAAAATGTTGCGGGGTACCCTTCACCCACATCTATGAATGAAAAAGGAAGTTCCCCTCTTGAGGATATGTTGGTTCTTCTGGTTGAATTGTTGTAGTCACGAAAGTAACAGTGGGGTCTACTTCGATGATTTTTATTCTACCAATATTTTTTGAATCAGATTCTAAATCAAGTTTCGACTCCTTTTATTTGATATAGGCCACCAATAATTGTTTTGGGAGAAATTCATTAGTGTTGTGCTAGGGGATTTTTTGGAAATCACACCACTTTCCAGTGTCCTTCTTCATCTTCCCATGACCCTCATTTTCATGTGGCTTGGACTGGTTTTCTAGAGGTTGTTTTTCAAGGACGTCTTTATCATACTTTGGTTGTTGCGGATTTGCAAACTCAACCTCTTGTTTGTTCTGGTGCCCAAATTTGTGCTCAATTTTGACAACATATGGACATGCCACTCCCAGTGATGAGATTTCCAGGAAATCCATTTCGGTTTGGATGTACCTATGCATATCCCCATGGTATTTTAGAACCATATGTCGCTCGGAGTCTTTGATACACATATTGGTGCACAAGGTATGGAAATTATTTGTGAATTTCGGCACTACTTGGCCCTCTCTTGCCATAGTGTGGTCCATCTCATGTATTGGTCGTCATAGTTTCCAATAGGGTAATATTGTTCATTGACCACATCTACAAGCAATCCCAAGTGGCGTCAACCCCATATATTTTAGAATCCTCTATGGAACTTTGATCTCGGTAAGTTTCCCATCAATGTTTGACATGGGGGAGAGCCTTAAGGAGTTCGAAGGTGATTTTGTCCCTATCGGAAAGATTGTGAACATAGAAATAACCTTCTAGTAGATTTAACCATTTTTCTAGGGAATCTGCATCTATCTGGCCTTCAAATATGTGAATATCAAAATTGAATTGTAAATTGAAAGGAGAGATTCTTCCAAAGTGGTTGCTTGATGATGACGTGCATGTTGTTATCGATAGGCATTGAAGGATGTGGGAAAATTCTCCATCATTTTGTCCCTCTTTCATGTGAGAGCTTTCTCAAGAAATTGATTGATATAATACTTTCTCCGTATTTTTTATTTTCTTCTGCCATGGAGGGTTTCTTGGGCATGCGAGAGTGATTTTACTCAAGAGAGACAAGCTCGAGACCCAACTTAGACCTTGTCGAGGACATGCATTGAAAAATGATCAAGAGAAGCCTGCTCTGATACCACTGACTGAGATTATTTTCGGCACGAAATGAGACTGAAGATATAACAAAAAAATATACAGAGATATTGCAAGAGAGAAAATAATATAATAGATATATATCGGATATATAACAAGAGACACATATATACATTAACACACAATTTCTATTAATAAGCGAAATGTACAAAACTATAGAAATACAAAGTAAAAGACTCGTTAGAATGGTGGAAGCTTATCTCTGAGAAGAGATGTGATGACTAATCACATTCACAAGAATATGATCATTACAATGAGGCTCCAAAGGCCTTTTTAACATAAATAAAATCCAAAACCCTAACCTCGGAAGATGAAAAGCCAACAGTTTTGTGGACCCTATTTTGGGTAGTTTGGTGTATCAACTTCCTAGGGGCATAAATTTTACATACGATCTATGTTTGGGGTGAACGATAGCTTGTTGGTAATTTATCAATGAGGAGATTTATTTTGGGTGCTAAATTAGAGCCTTTAGCTATCATTGAGATACTCGATTGTAAAAAAACGTTTTTTAGGCCCTCAAAATGGCCCCGAAAGTTTAGGAACTAAAAAACTACTAACAATAGTAAGTTTCCAAAAAAATGTTTTGAACCAGTTCGAATAGGTGGGTGGCCACTGATATCCACCTAGATCAAATCTAATTCTCACCAAGATGATCCCTATTTTTACTCAAACCAACAAATGTAGTCATTGAATTAAACATAGTTTTTCAATGGCATAAAAGAATGCAACCCAATATGAAATACAATTATTAGAAACAAATAAATAAATGAAATCTAACATGAATACTTAATTTCATAAATATATAAACATGATTTTGTCTAGTTTTTCTATGTTTTATCTCTTTTTTTCCGAAATCCAACAACATAAATATGGACGAAATCACAATTTTTTGTTGTTTAAATTGCATTTTTGAATGCATAAATGGATTTAGCATGGTAACAAACTTGTGGGGCACTCCAATTATATAGTGTTATCCATTCAAATATACATATCCAACAAGTTCTCTCTAGATTATGGGAAAAGGTAAACAAAAAATGTCCCATGAAAAGGGCCCAAACGTAGAATGTTTAGACTACAACTATAAACACAATCTCACATGAGTAGATAACTAGTTGCATAATTAAATAAAATAAATCCTACATGAATAGATAACCACATAATTAAATTATGCAACAAGAAATCAAAGAAGCTATCTAAACTACACGAAACTCTATTCTATTGGAGTGGGCCCTGCCTCCATAGAACAAAGTGATGATATTATTCTATATCAACAATTACAACATAAATAAATCAAATTAATTAAGCTATTTTTTTAATTGGTTTTGTCACTTGGGTGAGAAAAAACACAACACTTGCATGCTTAGTTAAGCTAGCTAAACAATACATAAGTTTGTGAGTTGGTTATAAAACCCAAATACACATGAAAACAAAGAAATACAACTAAAAACAACTAAGAAAAAAATGTTAGAGAATCTTGAGAAACTAGAACCATGAAAATAAAAAGTTGACTAACATATAGCTTACCAATGGAATAATAGAGTGATAGGCTAAACACCATAGAGAAAGGCAGGGACTTATGAGTCCCCTCTTCCTTCTTGGGAGGGCTCTTGAGTTCCATAATTGAGAGTTGTACTCTTCATACAATGGAGTAATGATGATGGTGAAGAAATAGAATGCCTATTTTCTCAAGAGGTGAGTGGAATGGCCTATTGCAATGGTGCTTGAAGGCTTCAAAGGGAAAAGAGGATTCTCAAAGAAGAATTCTTGCAACATAAAAATACCTTGAATATCTTATTTTATTAGCACACCCATGGCACATATTTATAGCATCCATTCATGGCAAGATATAATTGGTTCATAGTGTGAACAAGGGGCCTTTTAGGGCACTCTGTATCCCTTGACCAGCCTCCATGCTATATTTCACTTAGATATGAGTGTCAAATTGTGTTGGGGGTCGGAATAGAAGTGGTTTAGGGGCCGAAAAGATCCATATATGCGTCATTCATAGAAGTGTGAGGATTTTCTCATAGAAAGTCATGCATCTTGAGCACAATGCACGCTGAGGCTCATGTTAGCCTGTGCATTATGCGCACGCTTCCTTTGGTGAATTTTCACACTTTGATATTTGACCCAAGTATATAGTTTTTTTCCTTTTGGATGGATTTTGATGGACTAATTGTTGTTGACATTGATGTTTTTCTTCAACCATTGTGTGCAATGTTGCGGACAATTTTTCAGTGATAACAGATGCCCCCTGATGTGTGAGGTTAGGAGCATACGTATAGCCAAAATACATCAATGTTTCTTTTTATAAGAGTGTCATTGTAAGGAAGAGTAAAGATAGGAACTGCAAGAGCGATCCGTTGGAGGGAGAGGGAAAATTTTGTTACCCAAACCTTTCTCGAGGGAGAAAAACAAATCTGTGTACAAACGAGGTGGGCATGCCCCATGATTGTGTCCTGAAACCCAAATGTGGGACTATAGATGATGATGAATGTTGATGTAGATAATTGAAACTCCCTCGGGGATGGTTGATAACGAAAGATGAAAGATTTGAATGGTGAATGGGCTCTGAAGTGAGGCAAGGACAATTGTAAGAATTGTCAATGACTCGTAGGCATTGATGGACTAACAAATTGAGAGGTCTTTGACTGGTATGAAACAACTATAATGGTTGCATAGTAAGACCCATCGTAACATGGGAGTGTGTTGAAGTCGAATGTTATGGGGGTCAATGGAATAAAAAAGAAATGATGATTCTCTCTGTGCCATCCGAGATTCCTCATTAAAAAGGTAATGAGAGTCAAGATACTTCAGCCCTTCTAGAAACTGTATTGATGTCGACATGAAGGGAGACACGATGCCAATAAGCTAAGGGATTCTTGAAATCCACTGAGTAATAGATGATATCAGGTATTGATGGGTAACATGAACAAATTCAATATGATGTGGGACTCAATACTTCCCTTGGTTGGGGATTTTTGAAGGATAACTGGCAGCAACCGTAAAAATGGATCTAGTGTTAGGGGGACAACTAGATATGGGGATAAATGTGCCAGAGGATAAAAAAGTGGACAAACATAGAGATCGTGGGTACATCGAATTGGGATACTCTAGGTTTGTTAACGATTTCAATATGAAAAAAAAAGGTGGATTCCCCAACCAAGGGCAACATGGGTTTCTTTTCTAGGAAAAAGAAGTCCATCAAGGATGATGACGAAAAAAGATATGTATATGCTGGAAAAAAAGGATTTATACAATTTACCAAAGAAATAAAGAATAATTTGGGTTCAGTATACAGATATAGAAATGGGTGCCCCAATGAAAGATGGCTTTCTCTGTTAGGGCGTAAGTTTGTGAAAGAGAACTGGTGGATGGTGGGTTTCTATATTAGGGATATGGATGGAGGACAATCTATAGATGGGAAAACTGATGGTGGATGATATGGAGGGATAATGAAACTGTGAAGATGCAGTCAATAGAACCAAGGTGATATGACCTAGGAGTCCATTGGGAAGGTTATAAATATGATGAGAATAAGTATGGGGTTCATTCTCGAAAGTGCATAATTCTATCGGGACTCCCATCCATAGGGATGAAATCAACATAAGTATCAAGTTACCAAGGGGAACTGTGAATGGGAAAAATCATGTGGGGGAGAGTGTTATCGGATGATAATACCAAAATGTGGTAGAGGTGAACATACTACAAGGCCGAATGTAGGGACCCTATAGGTAAATGTCAGAGGGTTTGACTAGGATATGCAATTGATTTACAGAGGGAATAATAACATGCTAGTATCGAACATATACCTGAAGGGGCTGTAAGATTTGTTGAACAAGTACCTACACACATGAAAAACAAATACCTGATGTGAACAATATCTAATGAGAAAGATCATATAACAACTATTTGATAAAACTGAAAGTGAGCATGCGTACTTGAACGTGATGTGAGAAAAAGGCTCCTCCAGGGACAAATGTAGATGATGACCTGGGGAATGTGAATGTGTAGATGTCGGGATCAGGATCTCATGGCTAAGAATGGATGAGAAAACAGAGGCTATGGACTCTTGTAATAGAGTGTGGAAGTTGGGAAAAAGGGACTATATATGGATGGTCGGCCCACAATGCCACCTCATTTGTACCTATTATTGTTGTTGAGCTAAGGAGATAGTTGTGTGGAGATTTCAAGATTGCAGGAGCATGAAGCTATCAATCTGGGAGTGGTGAGAGACATGTTAGTGGTCCTATCATCCTGCACCTTGTGAATTTTATAGTTTGTAGGTAGGGGATGTACAAAGGGTCGTACATGGGTTTTAAAGAGTAGGGGCCCACCAGTGCATGAGAAAAGGGGGAATACCCATGCATATGTGCGTGGGTATAACCCCATTTATTGCACATAATGTGCGGCTATGATTGACACAACCACGTATGTGGGTGCGAGAGTGGGACAGACAGGTGCTCATGAGATGCACACATGTCTGAATCATAGCTGCACACTCATGCGTGACTGGATTTTAGAAATATACTCATTAGTGCACAATTGTACTAAAGACAGGTGTGCAAGTGTCTAGGGAAAAGCCGCGCACTGTGGGCAGGCTAAGGGGTTTTGAATTTTTGGATATTTTATGCTTTTTAATGGATTATGAGGATGATCAAATGTTTCTGTGTGGATGCAGGTGATCAATAGAGCACATAGCACTATGTTAGTTCATTGGTGAGATCACAATTGGGATCGGTTATGAGAGGTTGCGAGGGAGGAGCCGGGTGTGCAGAGACACCTGGTAGCCTATGGGTTACTCAAGTTCTTCGACTACCCCTTGATATGATGACAGGAGTTCCTGCTATAGTACTTGATTAGTATGTGGAGAACTGATCTACAGTTATTCATTGTGAAGGGGGAGCAACTGACATTTTCTACTACAGAGGATGTATACTTCTTGGCAGGGCTCCCATTCCATGGTATGGCCCTGGCTGTTGATCCCCATATGCCCAGGGAGGATCGGGTGGAGACCATGGAGGATCACGATTGTACTAGGACAAACCCTATGTCAGGTACAATCATTCGTATCGAGGCCATTGATGACCTCTTAACTGAGTGTATTGAATCTATGGTGGTGACGATCTACAAATCCTTGGGTACTCAGCGGATCATTGGTGGTCAGTTGAGGGTGGTAGAGTAGGTCCTAGATGGGGACATGTTTTCATGGGGTGTGTTGATGCACACCAAGATGATGGCATAATTGAACCAGTGTTAGCGAGGGTGCCTTTGTTATGCTCAAGGATTATACTAGAGCCAACAGGGCGACAAGAACCGCGACTAATGCGGTGGGCCCATGTGTTGGCCTGACATGGAGGTGGGGAGGGTGGCCACTATTACATAGCCATGGTGGCTTGAGTGTGGCACCATATTCCACAGGTTATCCTAAGATATCCATACATGGGTATGGACTATCGACAGGATCCAGATATGGTGCTACCTCCTAGGGAGGACTAGGACCATCGAGGTACATGTTTTTATTTTGTTTATGTTTTGTGATTTGGATAGATAACATTTATCATATATGTATATGGATTATGACACTATCTATGGTGTTTTTTTGTAGATGTGGGACCTTGAGGATGAGAGGTAGAGGACATCATGGAGTCATCTCAATGAGGTTCGGCTTGAACGATGCCTGTAGAGTCGAGGGATGGACAAAGGTGATGGAGAGATGAAGCTGGTGCTGGACCAACAAGAGAGCGACATGGATATGTCAGGGTCATGTTGGAGGATCTGTGCAGATGTTTCGAGTAGGTTCTACAAGGTGTTCCTGAGGGAATATGGGCCCATATCCAGGACGAGGAGGTCATGGAACAGTGTGTGAGGGTACCAGCAGAGTGGTGAACCCTGATCCACAGAGAAACAATGGTGGGGGCAATGATGACTGGTCGAATGCCTTCTAGAGCTGGAGGGCCCCTAGCTGGTGGGGTGCCTCTGAATGACAAAGGACCTGGGGGGGAGCTCTAGGGGCACCTTGAGTGTTGTTTTTGTATATATATGGGTTTATGGGCCCAATTTTGTATAGGGTATTGGATACCCATTTTTGGTAATCATAGGGGTGAGGGGACTCAGGAGCATACGAAGGATTGTATATCTATATTTTCTGTAAAAAATTGGGGACCTTCATGATGTATATATATATATCTATATATCTATATATATATATATATATATATATAATGGATATATTTTGGATCATGCATGTCTTTATGCTTTATGTTTTTATGTATCATGTCTTTTCAATGTGTTTTGACAAATGTTTGATGCTATGTATATAATGTTGTTTAATGTGATAAATGCCAATCTAATACTAGATTATCCATGTGATATGCTATTTGATTTAGGTGTCTTGGAATATGTGTAAATGTGATGGAATCAAAGTTGTGAGAAAGGAGTCTAACTTACAGGTATTTGTGAAAGAGGCAAGGATCATGAACATGATATATGTTGTTGAGTTGGAGGATGACAAGATAGGAATCTAATAGAATTATAAGGTGACGAATGTGGCAGTGACTGGCCTCAATGAGGATACCAATGATGATGTCGTATTCGTCTTGGTTGTTGGTGGTTGAGCCCAAACATATGCCACTGGAGTGGAGCAGGACATGTGAGGGGGAATAGAGGACCCAAGTGGCTGAAGAGAGATTCTGGGTCCAATGGCTAGCACCGTTGACATACTTGATGGATGATGCATCTGTCAATAACACAAATGATAGATCAGACATGAGGAGTGGTGGTGGTAAAGAAGACTAAAAACTCTATAGATGTGTACAAAGAGAAACCTAATGTAGGAGGTCTATGCTTAGGTGTAAAAATTCTTTAAGTACAACCCATTGATGGGTTCTTTGAGAGGGTAGCCTTCTGGGGAGGCCAATATGTAGGTGCCTTTAGTGAGGCAATGTTGGATGATGAAGGGTCCATGCCATAATGACTCGAATTTCCCATGGCTGAGAGTGTCGTGGGTGATATCATAGGCTAGCATGATATCACCTTCATTGAATGAGAGAAGATTTACATGGGGGTAAAAGGTGGCTTTGGAACATTTTTTAGCTGCTTCATTGTGTTGTAATGAAGATCAACGGTCTTCATCAATTGAATCTAAAGTCAATAGGCGCTGCTCCATTGGAGCAATGTCCGATAAGAGCTCTATGGTAGTGTGTAACATGAGGATCTCACACTTGATAGGGAGGGTGGCTTTGATCCCATGGACAAGGTGGAATGATGTAAAACCAGTGGCAGTTTTGACTGCCATGTGATAATCCCATAAAGAGGAAAACAACATATCATGTCAGTTGGTCTTATGTTTATTGACGGTACGTTGTAGCATGGTATTGAAGACTTTGTTGATAGCCTCGACCTGTCTGTTGGACTTAGGGTAGTATGGGGAGGTGAAATCATGGGTGAGGCCTAAATTTGAGGAGAGTTCCACAAAGATATTGTTCTCAAATTTTTTACCATGATTAGAAACTAACTGTAGTGGCACTCTGAACTAGGTAATGACGTGGTTGATGAAAAAATGTGTTGTTGTGTCAACGGTGTTGTTAAAGGTGGGAATGGCTTCGACCCATTGGTGAAGTAATACACTTCCATGAAAATTTACTTGTGTCCATTACTGGATGGAGGATTGCAAGTCATGAAGTCTATGCCCCATTTACAGAAGGGGATGGCTGTGATGACTAGGTGTAGAAGAGTTTGTGGAGCTCATGCTTTGTTTTCATAAAGTTGGCATTTTTTGCATCGCTTGACAGCGTGGATGTAGTCATGAAACAAAGTGGGCTAGAAGTACCGTTATCGAATGATTTTTTAGGTAGTGGACATACCTGATAGGTGACCACTGCAAGCATCACTATGGAAATCATTCAAGACTCTATCGACTTCATCGATGGTAAGGCATCGCCGAAGAATGGTGTCGACCCCGTCTCGATAGAGAATGTCTTCGATGAGGAGGTATCAAGGGTATGATGTAGAATGCATCAAAGATCATATCAAGAGAGATGAGACCCAAACTTCTGTGTATGAAGGTAGATGGGGAGGTCAACATACCAAGGGTTATCAGAGGGGATGAGGAAGAGGTGTTCATCAGGGAAATCCTCATTGATGGGGGAAGCTTTAATGCCTGAAGGAAAATCCGTAAGGATTTCAACTAGGATCATAGCTTTATTTATTTTGGGAGTATAGAAATCTAGATCATACTCCTGGAAGATAATGATCCATCCAAAAAAAATTCCATTAATCTGCTATCGACTAAGTAAAGTATTGCATGGGGTTGGAATCTTCTATGAGATTGGTAGTTCTAAGCAGGATATAATGTCACAGTTTTTAGACTGTGAGGACAACTGCTAATGCGATTTTCTCATCATGATTATACTTTAGGGGGGCTGGGTTGAAGGTTTTTAATAATGTAGTAAATCACATGTTCATGCCCATCATCTCCTAATTGGATGAGGACTCCTGTTACTGAGACAACTGAGGCTGATAAGTAGAGGATGTAATCACAATCATAGTCTGGGGGGCTAATCAAAGGGGCATTAGATAGGGAGGATTTTAAATCATCAAAATCTGATTGGGCATGCTCATCCCATCGAAATGGTATATCATGTCGTAGTAGGTGGAGAAAACCATGGGCACGAGTGGTGTAGTCTGGGACAAAGCGACATAAAAAGTTGGCTTTGCCTTGCAAGCTCTACAATTGGTGTAAATTCCTAAGTGGTGGAATTTCTATGATATCTTGAATATTGAGGGGGTCCACTGTGATACCATGTTGGGAGACAATGAACCCAAGGAGGTGTCTGGCTGTGATGCAAAAGATGAACTTGAGGGGGTTGAAGAGGATATTGTATCGACGACATCATTGGAAAATGATGCGTAAGTTGTCTAAATGTTGGGTTCACTTTTTGGATCGATCAGTGAGGTCATCCAAATAAGCAAGGATGATGCGAGAAAGATCATGAAAAACATAGGTCATGCCCCATTGAAATGTAGCACCAACATTTTTTATTCGAAAAGGCATGACGTGATAAGAAAAGGTACCCCAAGGGGTAGTAAAAGAGTTTTTGTACTGATCTGTTGGGTGGATTTGAATTTGATTATAGCCAGAGAACCCATCCATAAAGTACAATGCTTCATGGCTGACATAATAATCGATGATTTGGTCGATGAATGGGGTTGGGAAATTGTCTTTGGGACAAGCATGGTTGAGATCGTGAAAGTCTGTGCAGATGTGAATAGTTCCCTATTTTTTTTAACAGGGGTAGCGTTGGAGACCCATGAAGTGTACGCAATGTGGTAAATGAACCTAACAATGTGTAACTTGTCAATTTTGTCTTTGATAGATGCAGCTTTGGATGGGTGTAGGGGGCGTTTCTTTAGATGAATGGGGGAGGTATCCATCTAGGTGTTGATTTGATGTTTGACTATAGAAGGATTGAGGCCATGCATCTCCATATATGACCAAGAAAAAATGTCCCAGTATTACTGAAAGAGATCTTTATAAATAATGATATATTCAGAGGATCATGCGGCACCAATGGTGATTTCTTCTATGATTCCTGGTTTAATAGAAATGTTAATTTTGACGGTGGGGGAGATGTTGGCCATGTTTCCTTCTTCAAAAGAATATGGGGCAGGGATAGGGTTGTTGAACCAGACTATATGCCATGAAGGAATAAAATCTTTGGTTTTGATTTCGCACATGGAAGCTTGGGTAAGAGTGTGAAAGGCCTCATGTGAAAGAAAAAGCGCTCGATGATGGAGCATATTCCATGGGCAATCGGGGGTAGTGAATTCCTCCAGGATAACTTCGTCACAGTGGAAAGTGTGAGAATATAGGGTATCCAGGGAGGTGAAAAGGGGAACTGTCAATGGGTAAGTGTTATTGTCTTCAAGTGGTGAGGATATAGAAGGGATATCATGGATGGGGTGTGATGTCTCCCTTGACATAAACTGAATGTCATGATATTTTGGATGGTACCTCGTTCTCTTGGGGACTGACGAAGATATATAATGAATGTTAGTAATGTGATCCTTTGTGGGGAGTGAATGAGAGGGATATGACCAAGATGTGTGGCGTACTGCGACTAATGTTTGGCGGAATTGAGGTAAAGCTAGGCAATGATGAGTGTAATGGCCATATTATGAGCATATGGCACAAGATAATTTGGTTCGTAACCCTTTATTGTGTGTGGTTGAGGACTCCATAGTAGCATTGGATGTACTTGGTGGAGTAGAAAGAAATGGGGTTGATTTAGAGAGTTGGATAAGATTGGGTAACTTAAGAAGAGTAGGATATCTATTAGTGGGGTGTCCTTCTCTTTCACATAGTGTGCAAGGAGGTTGAGCTCGGGGAGGAAGTGGAGCTGTGGGATCATTCTTCTTTCATCTGCCCCCATTGGTGGTGGTTTTTCTTCTAGTTGGGGGCAGGGGTGTTTTGGCAGGGCAATGTACTAGGATCTGCATCAGTAATCCCTCTATTTGAGGAGGGAGAGATGGTGTTGGAACCATATCGGGTGGATGGAGATACCATATAGGGATGGAAAGAGCCATGTTTGGAAGGGTGATAGTAGAAACTACTTGGAATGCTTGGACTCCGGGTGGGGGGTAGAAAAAGGGAATTTGGTTAATGTCTTAGGGGATTGTCTCCCAAATCAAAATTTTCCTT
>JZKD02S1996993.1:233254-256466 GCA_000966675.3 Picea glauca | reverse complement strand
GGTAATGGTTCTTCGACTGGTGGAATTTTGATGTGAGGAGGGGCCTCTATGGGAGGAGTATTATCTCTGATATTTGTTCCATTAGAAGATACTACACACACTTGTGCTGAAGGTTGTATGAGAGGTGGTGCTCCATGATATGCCCCCAACCAGGATGGGTCCTTGAAAATTATGGGACCCATGTTGATGACCAAAAATGCATCTAATCTAGTGTGGACAAGGGGGAGAATGTTATCAATGTTGGCGGAATGACTAGACTTGTAATGTGTAAGTTGGTCGATGGTGGCGATTTTCCCATTTTGGGTGAACATAGAAACATAGAAGAGGCTACCGCCTTCATAACATACATGTAGCTATGTCCAAAAAAGATATTGTAATCAACTGGGGCATTGATAAATTCAATGTCGATGAGGATGGTTTTCCCCTCGAGTTCTATAGGGACATTTTGCAAGAGCCCTTTGGGGGATGATGGGAAACTGTCGTAAGCTCTCAAGGTGATGGTCGATTGTACTAGCTCAGGTGGGATGAGTTGTTTCCATACTACTTTGGACATGATGCATGTGGATGCACTTTCATCAATGATGCATCGATGAAATGTGATGTTATGAATCTTAACTGGTATCTAAAAAGCTACCAGGGTGGGGAGGTGTGGTTCTTCACTATCTAGATCAAAAAGGTGATAAGTCAAGTATCAACTCGGTTGAATTCCCCCAAGGTGGAAGGAAATGATTTCTGTTGAGACAGAAAGGTTTGGAGGACCTCCAATATAAACATGGTTGCAGGAGACTGTGCTAAGTCGTTGACTAGACTGTAGTTATGTGCTTCCCTAGCATGAGGGTTATGTACATTCCATCGTAACGACATGCAGGGTATATGAAGGTTTGGTTCAATGTTAGGGCATGGAATCATCAATGGTTGTCTTGCTATAGCCAGAGCCACTTCTGAGGTGGTTGGGGTAGATTCAGGGGGAACAACATATTGAGGACCATGTGTTTGAAGAAGAATCTCTTCTTTGTTGGTAAGGAGGATATTGCGATCGATCGAATTTCCAGGTTGATTGGGACACAAGTTTTGATACTACCCCATTTGTGGTGGGGCAAGGATTATATCCTATTTGGTATTCATCACACCTTGGTGTGGAATAGGATTTTGAAAAATGGTTGGAGGTGTTGGTTGCAAATAATTTTGTGGGGCTTGAAAATGGGTAGGCAACGCTGGAGGGAGATGCGTGTTCATGGATTCTTTCACCTATTTGAATTCAACAATTTGGGCGAAATGGTGTGTATAATGTCCATACTCACCACATAGAGTTCAAGGGAAGTTAGTTCGAAGGTTATTGTTCTTCCCTTGTCATATTTGATTGTTATTGTTTCCCCCTTGGGGGTTTTGGTTGCCTTGACTCTGGTTTCTCCCAGCGGGACGGTTTTGGTGGGGGCTATTTCCTCCTGGTCCCAGGTTGTTATTGTTTCAATTTTTTCCTTTATTTTTGGAATTATTCGGCTGATGGGCCGTATTTTCCGTATTCAAGTGTTCAAAATCCTGAACCCATTGAATAGGAGAGGGTTGAACAAAATTAACGTCCTCATGTTGTTGTCATGGTGGAGCAGCAATTGAATGGAGAGGAGTAGGAAATGGAAAATATGGATTGTTGTGTGGAGATGATCCATATATCATGTATGAAGTGGAGGAACTTCCACTACCACTGAGTTTATATGTGGGGGTTGAGGGGGAACTCATACTTGATTGAGAGACCAGATGCATCATGGGTACCGGTGGGGGTCCATCTAATGGTGGAGGGGTAGCAATAGGATACGGAAGTTGGTGAGTGGGAGGAGGGTACTAATACATCCCTCCATATGGTTTTGGATATTGAGGTGCACCATAAGTGGGTGACGGGTGGTTGTAAGGGTTGATATGGGTCATAGAACCAATCAACCCATCCACAGCATGGGACATCCTAGGTTTGTCCTAGCCAAATGGTATGGTTATAGGTGCATCAGTAAATATTGTGTAGAAGTAAGTTGATTGAGCATAGATGAGTTCAAATTGTTGGGCCTTGCTGATGAATTCCTCTTCTGACTGAGGTAAAGTGGATGGTACATTCTTGGAAATAATAAAGATGAGTGATTTCATAAACCAATCAAGAATTTGTTCTTTGGTGGTTTGTACTCTACACAAAATACGTCGCCGACGCCATTCATGGATGTGGTTGGATATATGGATAGAAGTGGTTTATTTCAACTTAGAGAGAATTTGTAAGACAATATCATGACAAACTGGTAGTTGGAAAAAGGGCAAAAAGGCCTTGGCCAATGATTCAAAGGTCACATGGGACCCTGATTTTTTGTCCACATACCATTTGGCTGATAATCCTATGAGAGTTCATTGAAATAACTGTAAGAGGATGGAATCATCCATGATGTTGTTTGAAGAGCACCATAAGTGGAAGGTCATAACATGGTTGGCGAGATCTTCCCTTGGTTTTCCTTCAAACTTCGAAATATCTGAAGGTATTTTTGTAGGCATATTGGGCCAAGTGGTGTCATGTAAAATGGTATCATTTGTGAGTTTGGTTAGATCATTAATGTTGAGGGATGCCAAGTATGGCATAGGAATATTTAGCAGAGGATTAGTTACAACCATTATGTGAGTAGGTAATGGACCTGTCCCTTGAGAGGGATTTGTTGGGTACTTCTCCCTTGAGAAGAAGTTTGACCCCTGCCTCCTTGTGAAGGAAAAATAATAGATGGATGAACTTGGGTATTCGACCCAAGCAAAGTGGAACCAAGTAAAGTTGATCCCAACACAATAACACTCCCAGGGGTGTGAGATGGTTGATTCAGTGAGTTGGCAAGACTAGGGACTCCTCCTAAAATAGGAGGGGGATTTTGCAAGCATATAGAACGATGGGGACTCTGTGGTTCCCCTATGGTTTCTAACTAGCAAAGTGGATGTGTGCAAATGGTGACAAGAGAGAAATAAATGAAAAAGACCTTTGTGTAATTTTGGCCTCCACAAAATAGTATAACTCACAATTGCATGTAATCAAATGAACATCATACATAAATCAACTATAAATAAACAAGCATGTGGATAGGTGGATTTTGTCCACATGGGGGAATAATAAAAAAAAATGCTCATTCCTAAAATACCTATCATCTTTCCTCTCAATTTAGCACTAGGCCTTCCAATATCACTCAATAGTGGGGTCTGAAGCCACTACAAGAGGAACCAGTGAAGGTTCAAGTAATCAATTATAATGAGGGGTAGAGGGTGCATATCTCAAAAGAGCTGACGATATTTCCCAATAGCCACACAAAATCTGATCAAGGTGTGACTGCAGCCCACAACTGCCACCTCGGTGGATATCCTAAGTTTGAACACTAAGTACCTCGGTCAAAGTGAAGAATTTATATTTTTTTCCTTAAAAATGGATCACGAGATGGATTCCCTCAAAAGAGTTGGGTAACTCAAAGAGGGATGCATAGAACAATTGGACCTTGGCCTTCGACCCTTCATAGGTATCTCCTTGCCTTATGATGTAGGAATACTTGACTTGGAGGATTTGAAAGATCCATATTCTCAACTTCTATTGTTTCAAAATGTGAGAACCTGATAACGGGGGGTTATTTGGATGCCTACCCCTGAGATCCTACCTAGACTAAAATATTTCTTTTGGCACCTCCCATGGAGGAAAATTTAGTGCATTTTTAGAAATGTTTTAGATGTGGTGGGATGAGAGATTGGGGTCATGGAACAACCTCGTTTGAATTAAATTGGTGTGGATAATTTCCAAATAAGTAGTCTTATCTTTCATAATTCCTTTGGAGAAAGACTACTTTGGCCTCCACTATTCTAATAGAAATTTATGTGTGTGAAGAGTGGCTTTGTGTGCAATAAAGTGAAAAACGTGCCAATATTTTAATAAGTTAAGTGTGAGATTGCAGCATGTGGAATTATGGTGGTCCTTACAAATATTCTTACCTATCTTACTATATGTATTTGGTACAACCTTGTGGAATATTTAAATCCCTAAAGAACTAGCAATGTGGACATATGGGTCCTTACAAATCCTTTAAACTCCCTAAAATGTTTTCTATACTAAGAAATCTTTGAAACTAACCTAGAATTGTAGACATGTGGGCATGTATGGGCCCGTTACTTTGATCTTTTAACTTTCCTAGATTGTGATCTAAAATAAGAAAGATTTTTATAAATTATCCTAAGATTGCAAACATGTGGGCATGTATGGGCCCTTACAAAGCTTTAAGATGATTTCCAACAACTAAGAGGAACCCTAGGGGATATTTTTCCTCTCCTAAATTATTTTTTAAGGGATATGAAATGTGCTTTTAACCACCTTTTCTGATTCCCGAGATCACACTAGGGTGGGGAGAAGAGCATACTTGAGGGTTAAAATTAACTTCTAGTCCCAATTACGTGACTGTGTATGAAAATCAATAACTTCAACTTAAAATTTTAAAATCGAAATGATCCATCCATGTGGAAACAAAGCAAAAGAGAAGAATAATGATTCTTTTTACCCCTATGTACCTATGTTAGCTAACTTTTCTTATGAGAAAGGACTCTAAGTGGAGTGTAGTTTCCTTACAAAGTGTAGGAAAATAAAAATCTGAAGGCTAGGGGCCCTCAAACCATTGATAAAAACCCTTACAATTTAAAAAAACTGGACTTATGCATGGGCTACAGTTTTGACAGGCGCATAGAGGGCACACAATGTCCAAAGTAATGAATCTTGTTTCACGCACAGTGCGTAGAGTGCACGTTTGTGGGCCCTGAAATTCGTGCACTTCTTGTTACGCGTCAGGGAAGAAATTTCCATGTGAAATACTCCTTCCTCAACTCTGAATTTTGACTTTGGTAGGTTGGGCTAGGCTAGTTTTGGTACCTGCATGTCAAAATAATCAAAAGAAGTGCTCTCAAGACTTAAATAGAGAGGAATTTGATACCAAACCCCAGCATGGTCACCAATCTGTTGTGTTAGTTGTGCCACTTGGGTGAGAAAAAACACAACACTTGCATGCTTAGTTAAGCCAAATAAACAAGACAAAAGTTTGTGAGTTGGTTAGAAAAACCAAATACATATGAAAAAAAAAATACAACTAAAAACAACTAAGAAATAAATGATAGAGAAGCTTGAGAAACTAGAACCATGAAAATAAAAAATTGACCAACATATAGCTACCAATGGAACAATAGATTGATAGGCTAAACACCATAGAGAAAGGCAGGGACTTATGAGTCCCCTCTTCCTCCTTGGGAGGGATCTTGAGTTCCCTAATTGAGAGATCTTCTCTTCATACACTGGAGGAATGATGATGGTGAAGAAATACAATGCCTATTCCCTCAAGAGGTGAGTGGAATGGACTATTGCAATGGTGCTTGAAGGCTTAAAAGAGAAAAGATGATTCTCAAAGAAGAATTCTTGCAACATAAAAATACCTTGAAAACATTATTTTCTTAGCACACCCATGGAACATATTTATAGCATCCATTCATGGAAAGATATAATTGGTTCATAGTGTGAACAAGGGGCCTTTTAGGGCACTTCCTATCCCTTGACCAACCTCCAAGCTAGATTTTTCTCAGATATGAGTGTCAAATCGTGTTGGGGGTCAGACTAGAAGTGGTTGAGGGGTCGACAAGATCCATAAATGCGTCGTTCATAGAAGTGCACAACTTTTCTCATAGACATTTGCACATCTTGCGCACAGTGTGCAATGAGGCCTGTGTTAGCCTATGTATTATGTGAACTGTGCACGCGCTTTCTTTGGTGAATTTGTGAACTTTGATTTTTTGACCCAAGTATATAGTTTTTTTCCTTTTGGATGGATTTTGGTGTTGTAGGTGGACTAATTGTTGTTGAAATTGATGTTTTTTGTCAACCATTGTGTGCAATGTTGCAGACAATTTTTCAGTGATAACACTAATCAAAAGAAATCAATGTATTACAAATATGAAAATAAAATAAAATAAATTAATTAATTAAATCACACAGTACAAAAATTATAAAACTACAATTAAAATAAAAAATCAATAAATTACTCCATTGTCATTCAAAAATTGCTCTAAGAGTCCTCCCTCGAATAATGGAGAGAGTGCTCTTTTTAATACATAAATTTAATGGAAACTAGAAATAAGAAGTATCTAAATAAACACACTTATGGATTCAATAAATCCATAGTGGTTACAACGATTTCCTAAATAATGAATAGTTTCCAGCTAACAATTAGCAACTAATGAATAACTCCAAGATATTTTTCTAACAATTACCAAATAATAGATAACTTCCAAGATATTTTTCTAATAATTAGCAAATAATAAATAACTCCAAGATCTTTTTCCAAAGAATTCCAAGATTCTTGGTTATACATTCAAACTAATATTTTGTCTTGGAATTACAAAATTAGCTCCATATATTTAATTTGCTTGGTTTAAAATTATTGTTGCATGGATCCATAATTTTCACATAGAGAAGTAATAACATGGATCATGGTTCCAATGACTCACATTTTCAGTGTTGGCTCACGGTTTTGATAACTCAAGGTTCTGATTGAGGCATAATTCTTTGGATGAGTTGCAATGCAACATAGTTTCCTGACAAGTTGCAACAATTGTTGTAAGGATTTGCAACAAAAGATCCCTAGCAAGTTGCAACAACTGTTGTAAGTACTGACAGTGCATAATAGTTCCCTGGCGAGTTGCAACAACTACTATAAGGAGTAGCAACAATTGTGTGGGTGTTGAACAATACATCCCTTGGTGATATCACAATATGCACAACAACTTGTCTAGCACATCGTCTTTGCATATTAACTCAAGTATAAATGCAAATATGATCTTTCTTTAATATTTAATCATAAATTCATGTAAAGTACTAATAAATGTAATGGAAACACATTAAGTGTAAACCCCAAACAATGATTAATTGATACAAGGTCTAGGTAAGTGGAAAGGGTTAAAGATAGGGAAAAAATGGTATAAAAAGATGTCATTTCTAGAGCCTATAATCCATGTGGAAACATTACACAGTCTTCCTTTGTGCCACATGTTGACTAATCATCGAACCATGTCTGATATTATCACCATGCCATGTGTCTTCCTTCAGTGTGCCACGTGTTATCCTATAGGTGTGCCATGTGTCAACCTTTGGGTGTTCCACATGTCATCCTTTGGGTGTGCCACATGTTTGTCTCTACATTCCACATGCTATTCTCTAGGTGTGCCACGTGTCAACCTTGCCCCCTATTTTTTCTTCAACTTTTGAAGGCCACAAATTTTTCATATGATGTATGTTTGAACTCATTCAAGTTGTGTTGGAAATATCTTGACAAGCTCTTCGATATGAATAAATTTGCATCAAATTTTGAGACCATCAATTTTGGATCGGTTGTGGGAATTGTTCTAGATCAAGCAGGGTCCTAGAAAATATAAAATCTACTTTTGTTTGTTTGACTCCTAAATATGACTACCAATATTCCTTTGATGGGTATCATTCTGTATGCTTGTGTAACTATATTTAAAAAATCATCTTGAAGTTGATTGCAGTTAGCTTGAATCCTTTTCTTTCACAACAAATTTCATTGGAGCAATTTGGGTTCCTTGAAGGGAATTCTATTCATGATGTGATAGACTTCAACATAAGAGGGTATTCATTCAATCCAAGCTAGTAAAATTCCAATAATTTTTCTTAAGCTTGATCTATCCAAGGCTTATGATAGGGTAGCATGGGCCTATTTGTGCTTTCTCCTTGTTCATATTGTTTTTTCATATCCGATTGCGAAGTGGATAATAATATGCATCTCCTCGACATCTTGTTCTGCATTGGTTAATGGGTCTAACTCCAATTTATTTAAGGCCTCAAGGGGCCTTAGGCAAGGATGTCTAATCTCTCACTAACATTTCCTTCTAATGTAATATGGTTTAAGCAAGCTAATTATGTTGTCCTTGAGAGATCACAAAATTAAAGGTATATTGATAGGCATACAAGAGAATTTGACCCACTTTATTTTCATAGATGATGTGCTATTGTTTATATATGGGAATAATTAGGAGTGTCATTAGATCCAATATTTATTGATGTTGTATAGTCAATATTTAGGAAATATCATCAATGCCTAGAATTAAACCATTTTTAATGATGGATTGAATGTACTGCTAGTCATTATCCTTTTCTATTGAAATTTCTCTTTCAATATTAAGGATATGGTTGAGGGTATGAGATATCTTGGTTATATACTTAAGTCAAAAAAATACTGTAAAGAGGACTAGATCTGGTTAGTAGAGAAAATTGAGCACAAAGTAGGTTTTTGGTATAATTGATGGTTGTCAAGTGGTGGACATCTTGTTTTGATAAAAGTTCTTCTTGAGGTAACACCAGTATTTTGGTTCACTCTGTTGCATGTTCCAAAAGGAATCTTAGAAATCATTCTCAACATATTCTACAACTTCCTGTGGATGGGGGACAATGAGAATAATGGACTTCACATGTTCAAGTGGCGAGAACTTGCAGTTCTGAAATCCCTAGGAGGTTGGGGCCTCAAATATATCCACTTTTTTAGTAGGGAACTAGCAGTGAATTACACATGGAATGTAATTACTAATAATAACTTGTGGAGAATATTGATTAGAGCTCAATATATTTCCACAACCTTGATGATTGAGTGGATAGAAGATGAGTGTAAGATTATTAAGTAGGGTTCCAATCAATGGAAAATATTAATCAAGTCCTTTCCTATTCTAGGTCATTTTTTAACTTGGTGGGTGGGGATTGGTGCTCAGGTCCGACTGGGTGTTGATGGAATTATGGGATGTGGACAATTTTTTTTCTTCCATAGGATTTGATTCTTCACTTCCAGGATCAAAGGCTTTCATCACTAAATTCTATATTTGGCTAGTAGAGGATGACTTTATGGAGGTAAAGTTGGACTTCAATGCAAGACCTAGGGCTTGGAGAAGGGTACTGGCAGGCATGGGAGGATTTTATGTCTAAATTGAATAGAGCTCACATCTATATTTAGCCTAATATGGATGCACTGGCTTGGGACTATAATAAGGATGAGGGTTCTTATTCAGTCAATATTGGATATCAATGTCGGGACAACAATAATTGATGACTAATCACAAATATCTTAGGTTTAGTCGGCTGAGAGGTAGACCCTCATATGGATACATCCGGTTAGGTGATTGACCAACACACCATACTAGTTGGTCATGTAGTCGTTATGATTTTAATTGGGATAGTCAACCAACAGTCGAAGATAGTCAGGCAGTGGATCGACCATCCTAGGAATTGACTATGAGTTGCACGGATGGCCAGTCTGGTTGAGTCCTATCGAGCCAACTTGATAGAGTCTATTTTTTGGAGTAAACTATAAGCACCGATGATTATATATGGACATGATCCTATGGATTCTATAGGAGTCAGTTATATCTTGAGACTATAAAAGAAGATCCATTGGGTCACTATCAATATGGTGAATGTGAAGTGTGTTGCATAATCGTTCATGGAGATCAAGATGTGCAAGATGAACTATGATGTTTTGATAATAGTACATTGGGCTTAAGTTCTATAATGGTGTCTTTAGATTCCACCTTTTTTCTTCAAAATTTTTTCCTTCTTTGATTATCTAGAGTGTTGTGTTCTTTGTTTCATGTCCTGTTCCACCTTATTCCCCAACATGGCATTAGATCTAATGGTTTAAACCTCGATATGTTATTTAAAAACCTTGTTGAGTCAGATCCATTGCGCGATCGAATCTAGGCCAATGGTTTGTCAATTGGAAATTATTGAAACATACGATTCTATTTGGATATCGAATATGGCTTCGAAGACTGATGCTATTGTTCTGAATGGATCAAATTATACAATATGGGCACCATATATGGAAACCCTATTAAAGTGTAAGGGACTATTGAAGTATACCAAGGTTGTGATTCCATATCCAACAGATGCTTAGGGAAATTTTGTTGTTGATGGAAATAAGGATGAAGCTATAGGGGTCATCATGACCTACATCTCACAGAAAATACAATTTCACCTCAATGGAATAGATTGTTCGCATCTAGTCTGAAAAAAGATGAAAAACTTGTTCGACTGAGTCGATGAGAGACACGTCATGGAATTGGAGAAAGATTTGATCTCTCTCGATCCTTATTCCTTTGAGATAATGGAGGAATATTTGGTGGATGTCAAGGAACTCTAATTGAAACTTGGTGAATGTAGAGAGAACTATAAGAAGAAGGATGGAAAACTTATTGAGATGGTACTAATGAATTTGAGAACACCATTTGACCTTCTTTACCAACTGGAAAGAGCACAAGGAAGATGGTAGGAACTACTCCTTTGACATTTTCTGTGAACTTTTTCTTGTTGATCAACATAGATTTCTTAAAGAGGGAAATCTCAGTGGTAAGCATCGGGCCCACTTTCTCAAGGGTAATGGCAAGATGGATTCCATGAATAAAATGTGATCTAATGCTTCTACACAGAAACCTGCATATCATGATTGTGGACTCTAGAGACAATGAAAATGAAGTGTTAAGAATAATATGTGTCTTTATTGTGGAAAGACTTGACATATCGAGAAAAAATTATTTAAGAAGTGAGACGATTTAGAGGAGAAGGTTAAGAGACTTGAAGGAGATATGTATTGTTCGTCAACCTATTGATAATTTCACCTTCCAAGTTGGGAACTCTTAGGACTTGATGTCTCATATTGCACATAATGAATGGGTTTTTTACTCTGGGTGTAGTCATCATATGGCCAAATATGCCACTTTATTCATGAGACTAAATAAAGTTGAGGAGAGTAGAATCTATGTTGTTGATGATTTTTCTTTGGATGTTGCTGGTATGGGTGATGCAACATGGAAAAATTATCAACATCTATCATGTGCAAAACATTAGTGATAATATGTTGTCTATTTATTAGTTGAATTAGACCAATAAGATTGTGGGATTTTGGTCAAATAAGTTCTATGTTCGATATTTGAAGAAAGGGAAGTTTATTGTTGTTAATTGACTTCTTTCCCCGAAGGACAATTTATACAATTTATGTGACTCGAATCAAATTGAATCTATACTGAATGAACTTATTTATTGCACTAATGAGAAGAGTCAAGTTTGGCATGAATGAATTAGAAATTTGAATTTCCGATTCTGATAGGAACTAGAAACTCAGAACATGGTTTTTGGTTTTCTGAGGGTGTTTCCCTCGTTGGCACATGGGAAGACCTAGGGTTCAATGATTCAACAATGCACCAAAAAAACCCTAACTATTGGCCCTTTCGGTAACACCTTTGAAGCAGGTGAAGTCTCACCTGAGGTAGAGGCAGGGGGGGTTACATGACTCAGGTGTTTGTAACCTAGCTAGGGAACATATTTGCGATTATAACACTTCACAAAGTACTTATAAGATAACATGCATCAATTCATCAACTTTATTCACGTCACAGAACAAATCCTAAGGATAGATCGATTTAGTAACAATGGCCAAATACACATCGCACTTAGCATCATAAGTTAGATCTAGCACATTCAATATAAATAAAGCACTAAGAATTTATAGATCTATCTATCATATATAAAAACCAATGCACTAAGAAAATTTATAGCATAAACATCATAGCACAAATAAAACCATCAACACAGGATATACGTGGCTCACCCCAGTGTGGGGCTACATCCACCAACTGCTTCTTCTTTATTAGGCTTCAATATCTTACATCTGTCTGCTCCTATGCACTAAGCGACATAGCCAAGCTTCGCACTGTACAGGTGATTTGTGCACTAAGCACCAGATCCACCTTCCAAAAATCAGGTCAAGGCACAAATCCAACTCCTCTATCAAGCACAGAGCCTTACATACACGTTTTGTTTCACAAAGCAACTCAGAACTACTTGCCTCTTGCACTTAGCCAATTACAACCCCCTTCTTTTTTCCTTCTACTACCACATTACATTCTTATTTATACTTTTACATCACTTACAAAAATGCGTAATCATGGGTAAAAACATGGAGTGACATCCCTTAACCTGTTACAAAACCCTAAAAAAACCCCACGCTGGCTCCAAAAAGCCCACAAAACAAGTGATATCCACGATCTCATCTTTGCCTGAGTGCTCCTTCCTTGTTCATTGCGTCGAAGTCCAAAAAGTGGTCAAACCTGACCAATGTTTCTCCAAAACTTGGTCGAGGGCCAACAACCCCCCAACACTCACCTTTGACTCATCCTAATTCACTCAGATCTGGGCAATGATGCTTCTAAGGCCTTGAGCTTGGCGCGAGCTACCTCGACCTATTACTTCACCTAAGCCTCCTGCTCAATGAACTCTTGGATCAATTTCTCTATAAAAGTCCCTTCGAGGCATTGTTACACTGTTGCAACCACTTGGTCCAGTTGTGAACCTTGTCCTTCGATAAACCACAAAAGCTTCCTCTTGCACTGGTTGTAGTCTATGTGTGACTTCCATTACTCTGCCTTGGATGGTAGTTATCTACTGTTGAGCTGCAAATTGTTCTTTTGATCTTTTCATTCTCTCGACTACAACGAGTGACTTCATCTGTGATTTAATTGTTAGTGCTTGTTTTTGTGCCTTCTGTAGCTGCACTTCTAACTTTCTAAGCTTTTGATCTTCCGAGAGGCATTTGTAGGTCTGCGTGCTTTTGTTGCTCAGTTGCTTTCATTATGAGGTAAGGGTTCTGATCCTTTCGGCTATGCTCTTATATGATTGCACCCTCTATTCATGCACTTCTTGTCATGGATGATTTTAGGGGCTAAATTTCACTCATGGGCTAATTTTCCATGGTTTTTCCAAAAATGAGATTCGCTATTTTAAAAATCATTCACCCAAATTCTATAGGATAAAATTATTTTACCTTAAAAATCGCCAATATTTTATAAAAACTATATAAAATCCTTATAAATTTGAATAATTTTACAAAAGTATCGCCAAACATTTATAGTTGGCATATGAAGGATTAGTACGATTCGCCAAGGTTTCTACATTTTAAAACAAATTTCCATCCTTAAAATCATCCCTGCTTCCTGTGGAGTGATTGGTACTGCTTGGATCTCCAACTTCATTACCCTTGCTTGAAGTTGTTGGATAGCCTCAACAAGCATCATCACTTGAACCTCGACTGCCTCATTTTCCTCCCGTGCCAATCCTGACATAGAGTGAAGTGCTCTGCTCAACACTTCTTTGATTGCAGTCTTCTCTGCGAGCAACTGGTCCTTTTCCCTCTATATCTTCTCTTTTTATTCCTTGAACATCACCTAGAACTCATCTTTTTCATTTTCATACGTGATTACACAATACCGCGCAACTCGTAGTTTCTGTAAGACTTCCTCTTTCTCGTTCTTCAGGGCTTCTATAGACTTCTCCTTCTCCTCTTGGACTTGTTGAAGTCGAGCCTCTGCTACATCCGCAAGTCATCGAAGTTGGGATAACTCATCCCCCAACTCTGTAGTCTTTGATGAGGAAGGCACATTAGGGACTCTGCGGACCGAGCAAATAGATTCCTGTATCTCCTTTAGATCCTTCTCGACTTTTACATACAGATATTATTTATTTTCTCCATATATTTGAAAGATATTTTAGGACATGTCCTCCATCACTCCGTGGACTAGACCAATATCATCCTCTGTGAGTGTAGCCTCTAGCTAGGGCTTACTAGCATGGGTGTTCTTTGTTACTGAAGGTTTTTGTGGGGAAACCTTCCTCTTCTGCGGAGTTATTATTTAGGCAGGGGGATCTTTCGATGGTGTAGCTTCACCTTCTCCTTGTTTTTCTCCTTCTTCCCCTCCTACATCTTGATTTACTCTGTCTCCTCCTCCTCCTCCTGTGGGCGAGACAGGTCCATTTTCCTATGAGGCACTATCCTCCCCATCGATCTCTATGTTCTGAACCTCCTCCTTTTTATTTTTCTTCTTCACACTTGACTTTTCTGCGTGTTCAAACCGAGTGACCAAGGGGATTCCTATGATGTTAGGATCAAAGAGTTAAGCATCATAAATTGGTAAACGAAACTCCTCTGGCCACTCCTTGGTGATTTTCTCCATGTCCTCATCTTTCAACTTGTAATGGGACTATAATTCTTCCTTGCTCAAATCCCTGCACGCAGTGATATAACTAAAGTGTGAATCTATGTGAAACTTAGCTAGGAGTCTATACTGGTGCAATGTGCATGGTGTCATGCGTGGGAACAATTATATGGAAACCTTCAGTTGCTAATAGTAGGTGTAGTACACTGCATTCGAATGTGATTTCTTTGACATGGCATTCATATACCATAAGGTTGAGAACTTCGTGGCCAATGAATCAAAAGGTTCAATCTCTGAGAAGGTCGCTCCTTCTGACATTTTCCAAGAGACAAATTCAATCAACACAAGTAACCAGTTGAAGTGGAACTCGTATCCTTAATCCTGTACTTCATGACAATCCTTCTCAAGTTTGTTGACGAGGTAGCTTGCCCAATTCATCTACATCCCCTCCATGCATTTCCCTGTGAGGTCCACCATGAACCCGGTGACCTGTGTGGGTCGGTTCCTTCTGACGAGCTTGCCAGCTATAAGTTGGAAAGCGAGGCGCACTGCACTATCCTAGATAGAGGATACCTTATAGCCTCTCTTTCCATTTTCTACTTGGTCATTTTTCTCCTTGATGCACTGTGCCAGGAAGTGATCCGAGGCCTTCTCTAGGTAGAACTATTGAAGGTCGGGTCCCTGCATGCTCAATCTTGTGATCAAGTGCATCAACATCGAATGTCGGCCAAAATGAGGATTTTCATGACATTCAATATTGTGGACTGCGTTATCTCCTTAATCCAAGGTTGGGAGACTATGTGAGGCTTTTTCCCAGTTGTCTTCATCAGGTATCTATGAGGGGTGAGCATGGTGTAGTTATTTCTGTTTTCGATATTGAAATCATTGTTATTCAAGGATGGGATCTATCCCAACTGGCTTCCAACTACATGTATCCCATTCGGGATGTATGTGGTTATCAAAGTGTACTCGTAGTCTCGTGGGATGTTTTCACGATTAACTGTGCCAGTCAAAGGTGGGATGTAATCTGGTAAGATCGACGGGATCTGCTTCGCATTAGCTAGATCATCACGATGCTTACTTCACTTCTCAGTCACGGGGTTAGAATGGCTAGAACATTGTGTAGTCGAAGGAGAATCCTACGGTCCCCTAGTTGACGATGCCTGAATGCCCTCAGACATATCTCTGTCAGCCATGAAATTCTTAAGGACCTCTTTGATCGACTTCTCTAACTTAGTCTATTTTCCCAACATTCTCACTTTTAAATGGATACGTCGGGGTAAGCAAACAAAGAGATGGGGTAAACATGCAGATGGCGATGTCTAGGTTATGAAATCACTGCTCCACACACAATCAATTTCTTTATTAGAAACATTAATCACGGATGGAGAAAAGTTGTCCTGATGCAACGTTTGACGGGTTAAATAAGTGAACATCGTAACAGATTCTTCCAACGGACTGGACTGCTTTCATTAACTCAAATCTGTCCATTATGGAGCAGTCTGAACGTCCCAAACATGATCTATTTTCCCATAAATCTATTTCCTAGAAGTTCTGGAGCATCATTCTAATGGTTAGGGTGCCTCCAACAGTCATATGGCTTCACCGAGGTGAGGTCCCATTCTGTGTGGTTTTGTTGTTATGACGAGGTTCAATTCCTACAAACATATCTCCTACAAACTCTTCTCTGTAATTCCCCGTAGCATTTCCAACTTGGCTTTCTTCTTATTGAGCTTCCTTGCCTTGTTTCCCATGATCTGAGTCTCTCTAACTATTTCTGGATTCATCTTTCCATTCTTATTCTTAGTTTCTCCTATCGTAGTGACTCCGCATTGCTAATGTATTTCCAGAGGGTTCGAAGTTAATATCCTTTCCCTTACTATTTCTTGGGTGAATTTACTTTATTCTTGCATGGATAGGTCCTTCAAACCTTCTTGCATTATTTCAACCTCGACAACTAATTCTCTTTCCTTCTGCTACTTTAACTCACCTTCTCGTTCTTCTATTAGTCGATCTATTTTCCTAGCTATGAAATCCCTTAATTTTTTATTTTTCTTATCTATAGCTTCTTCATCTTCTTTCCTTCTGATATGATCCTTCTCAATCCAAGTATTTCCTAACAAATGAGGGAACGGGGCATTGTTGTCAATAAACCTAATAAATTCAAATTCCTCTTCTGTCGATGTCCATGAATAATAATAGGTACATTAGTAAATATTCCACATAGGGTTATCATCTTTCTTTCGAACAAGCCTATCCTTTCTAGTGAAGGTACCACAGTAGGATTTCCCAAAATTTCCCAAGTGCTTTCTGTTATAATATTCACTGGTGTTTCCTCATCCAAAACACAGTCTATGTCGAAGTCTCTTGTTCTTGCACTTATGCGTTGTCTTTATTTCACGATCTCTGATAATTTGACATCTTTTTTATCATTCATTGCTTCTTTTAACTGGACTAGTGTAGTCTGAACTTCCTCTAATCCTTTCTCTTTTTGATCTTCTAACATGCTCTTGTTCTCTTGAATCGTGTTCATTTTTTCAATTTTAGCAATCATCCTTGGTCAATCCTCAACCTCATGACCAACAATTTTACAATAAAGATAAATAGGACCTATACCAGGGCATTCCTTAGCAAGGTGTCCTGGTCTTCTGCAGTTATAACATAGGGTTAATCCTCTCTTCCTCTTGTACCACACACTAGAATCACAGTGTTGGACCTGCAATCTGCAAAAATTCTTTCTAGGTTGTTGGATCCAATCATTAGTCCAAAAATCATTTCTATGCACATGAGTAACATACCTTTCTTTATTTCTATTAGCCTTACTTAGATAAAATATTTCTTCTTGCTGCACCCTAGCTTTCAGACTAGGACATAATTTATTAAACATACTTAAATTCATACTTTCGAAACAAAAATTTCCAATTATCTTACTCTTATCAAAGCAACAGGCTTTACCTCTTTCAAGATCTTACCTCTTTCCTCAGATTGGGTTTCTTTCTTAGCACAAATATTTGCAAGTGAAGTAGAATATTGCACACTACATCGACGGATCTACGCACATAACTTCTCTTTTCTTTACTTCAGTTCCCAACAATCACAGTTTCAGGTCTCGACAACAGAACCATTTGTTGGTGCAGGGGTAGACCCAGGGTTCAACACACCAACAAAACCCTAACTACCGGCCCTTTTGACAACACTTGTGAAGAAAGATAACTCTCACCTGAGGTAGACGTAGGGGGGGTTACAGGACTCAGGTGTCTGTAACCTAGTTGGGACACAGATCTGTGATTATAACACTTTGCAAATTACTTATAATATAACATGCATTAGTTCATCAACTTTATTCACATCACAGAACAAAGACTAATGATAGATCGACATAGTAAAAATGACCAAATACACATCACACTTAGCATCATAAGTTAGATCTAGAAAATTCAATATAAATAAAGCACTAAGAATTCATAGATCTATCTATCATATATAAGAACCAATTCACTAAGAAAATTCACATCATAAACATCATAGCACAAATAAAACCATCAACACATGATATACATGGTTCACCCTAGTGTGGGGCTACGTCCACCAACTGTTTCTTCTTCTTTATTAGGCTTCAATATCTTACATTTGTATGCTCCTGTGCACTAAGCCATAGAGCCAAGCTTCGAACCAGACAGGGGATTTTCACACTAAGAACCAGATCCACCTTCCCAAAATCAAGTCAAGGCACATAGCCAACTCCTCTATCAAGAACGAAACATTACATACATGTTCTGTTGCACAAAGAAACTTAGAACTACTTTCCTCTTGCACTTATCCAATTACATCCCCCCTTCTTCTCTCCTTATACTACTACATTACATTCTTATTTATAATTTTACATTGCTTACAAAAAGGCCTAATCATGGCTAAACCCATGGGCTGACATCCCTTAACCCATTACAAAAACCTAAAACAACACCATGTTGGGTCCACAAAGCCCACAAAACAAGTGAGATCCACAATCTCATCTCCGCCTGGGCGCTCCTTCCTCAATCACTACGTTGAAGTCCAAAAAGTGGTCAAACCTGACCAATGTTTCCCCAAAACTTGGTCGAGGGCCAACACCCCCTAAAGGTGTATGTAAGGGTTTCGTACTTGGGAAGTATCACCAAGAACCATTCAACTCTCGAAAAGCACGGTGAGAACATAACCTACTAGAAATGGTTCATAGTGATCTATTTTCTATCAAATTAACCTCACTATCAGATGCAAGGTACATTTTGACTTTCATTGATGATTTCTTGCATTTCATATGGGTCTTTTTGCCGAAGAATAAAAATCTTGTCTTTGAGAAGTTTAAAGAATTCTGAGACTTTGCTGAAAAGTAATGTGGTCGATACTTCAAGTGTCAATAGACTTTTTGAAGAATACCTACTCCAATTTGGTATTGACTGGAAGTGGTTGGTCCTTCACACACCTTAGGAAAATGGATTTGCAGAGCACAAGAATCAAGCATTAGTCCAAATGGCTAGATGTCTTCTACAGGATAAATACTTTCCTCCTCACTTTTGGGTTGAAGCAACGTATTGTGCCAATTATTTCTTAATCACATCTCAACTTGATTTTTTCCTTCCATGACTTCAGTCGAATGACTGTATGGGAAGAATCCTTTTGTTGGCCACCTCCATTTGTTTGGATGTGTTTCCTGGGCTCACATTCTTGATGATTTTCAAAGTAATTTGGATGAAAAAATTCATGCTTGCATCATGATGTGATACCATGAAGAGCCGAAATCCTATCACATATTTGATCCTGTTAAACGATAAATTATTGTTTCATGTAATGTTTGATTTAATGAGAAGTATTCCAGAGTTAAGTTGTTGAATTCCTCTTATGGATTTCTACAAGATGATCCCTTTGATATTGTCTTGGACATTGGTTCTCTTGCTCCCCTATTCATTCCTTCGACTAGTCCATTGAAATTTCTTCCTATTTAAACTCGACCATCTGAGTCACCTAGTCCAACATCTTATTTTTCTACTGGTCCTCCAGCTGAAGATTCTCTGACTTCTGATTGACCTGATAAATTAAACCATAGTTCACTTATTTCTTGTTTTCCCTGATGGGTTGTGAAGACAATTGAATCCAATGGAGCCGATGTTAGAGATGCCTCTTGATGATGATAGAATCAAAGTTAAAAGAAACATGCTAGTGTTTCCTTCATGACTTCTATCCTTGAAACCTCTGACCATGTTACATACCCAAATGCCAAAGGCCTACCTCAATGGGATCGAGCTATGAATAATAAAATTTATTCTTTGTCGAAGAATGATACTTGAAACTTAGTTCCCTGACTGCATGGAAAGAAAATTGTAAAATGTCAATGGGTCTACCGAACCAAATTTAGCTTTGAAGGTGTTGTTGAGTGACATATATCTCACCTTTGTTGCAGAGGGATTTTCTCAACAAGAAGGCATCAACTACACTGAAACCTTTTCTCCTATTGCAAAGATGAACTTTGTTCGACTAATTATTTCCCTCACTGCTCGTTTCAGATGGTAGATCCATTATATGGATGTGAAGAGTTATTTCCTTCATGGATACCTATTTATCTAGGAGGATCTAAGGAATGCTCACAGAGGTCCAAGAGGATCCAAAACACTCACAAATGTCCCAAGGGATCCATAAATGATCAAAATTAGACTGTCTCAAATAGTCCAAAAATGGAATCATTGTGTAGATCTCATTTTCATCTTTTGAACGACATAAATGACACCTCAAACAGAGTTCGTATGAAAAATTTATAAGCGGTCAAAGTTTGGTCAAACCAGGAAAAACAAGGGTGTCATGTGGCACCACCAGAGGGTGACATGTGTCATGGTGATGTCAGTAGTGACACATGGTACAAAAGGTGATGTGGTACATTAGTAGGCATAGTCAGTCAACAATTGAGTTGGCAAGTTTGTACTCCAAGTAGTCTAATGATGTATTAACACTTGGCACAGGTTAGCTAATGAGAGGTTGCCACATGGAAACCCCTCATTGGATAGTAATGGTATGTTTGTATAAAATTTTTGGATTCAACAAGGTTTGACCCCATGACATCCATACTCGCCACAACTAACAAGCCATACGATGGGTCTTAACATACACATGACATATAAAATATTTAATGTTATGTTAAGTCTCATGTGGAGGGGGAAAGGGGCCGAGGACTAGCCCAAAACCCTATTTCTTACACTACACCACATGACCATAATCCAAGCCATGAGGGGCTTATCAAAGTTCATGTGGAAGTTTAATATTCCAACGGATTATTATATATAGTATATAGTTATTATATACTATATATAATATAATACCATGTATTAAACCAATAAATAAACAAACATAGTTATAGCCATATAACTAAAATATATGCATGTAATGGAATCAAAACCTGACCTCTGCTATAGTAGCAGATGGTTCTAGCCAATATGCCACTGGTTCCACATTTAGCAGGATTCCTCTATAATTAGAATAAGTTGTCATTAAATATGCATGGAGGTTTAGAGGTCGGGCCTATTTAAGGGCATGCATTTTGAGACTAATACAGATCCCTATGCATGGATCCTGAGGTTTGCATAAATCTTGAGACATATATTTAGAGAAAGGGAACATATCCTGAGACTATATGGATGGTATGAAATTACATGCAAGTACACGTTTAGTTTGTCTTGCACGGTAAAGCATGTCGAATGGTACCTTGATGACATTTCAAGTATTTTATATTAATTCTGCATGATTTTTTGCAAGGATCATGAAAATGAGTTATTGTTTGTGATTTGAGGCATTTGTAAAAACAATTTCTCAGTTTGTCATTAATGGGCATTTAATGAATTGTTTTGCATGCCGAAGAGTGTGAAATTGAGCTAGTTTGGAAATTGGTCATCTTTATAGTAAAAAAATTCAATATTTCTCAAGGATTTAAATTGTGTAGTTATTTGTTTTTTGAGTAATGAAATTTAAGAGCATCCATTAAATTTTCATATGTGAGTCATTTTACATGTGTTTTTGGTACTTGAGATGGAGAAGACAATTTTCATTGGATTGAATGGAACTTAAAGATGAAACTAAAGTATATGATTTGAGTTCTTTTATTTTTTGTTGTGTCATATAACCATCATCAAGAAAGATAATATTCGGTTTATGAGTTTTTGGGTAAAAAGAACATCATCAAAATTCTAAAAACCATCCCAATACAATCAATAAATCATTATGGATCGATTTAGATACTTCATGCCACTACTACATTGGGCAGAAATTACGATGGTTTAAAATTTCGTCATAATTTTTTTTCTTTTTTTGGACTAAATTTACTTTTTTTGGGGGGGGTCCAATTGTTCGTCTCTATAACGACTAAAGTTCATCGCTATAGAGACCAAACAACATTTATTCTCTATATTGACGAACTTTAGTCGTTATAACGACCAACTATGGCACGTGTGAGAATCAAACATTTATTGACTTATTGTTTGGTCAATTTGACCGAATTTGTCAGAAGACCGACGAAATCAATCCTATATATATCTCAGTTAAGAAAAAATTGCTATACTTGCAGCAATCATTTTCTACATTTGCGAAAATCATTTTCTATAGTTGCAACAATCATTCAAGTGTTCTAATGCAATGGTGTTTTGTTTTTTTATGAAATCTTGATTTCAATTCTCTTTTAAGAAGAGAAACATTGAATTGATCAGACTCTACATAGATGAGATTTTGAAGGTCAGTACTTAATTTTTTTTTGTGTGATTTAGTAATTTGGTGGTATTGAACTATTTTATGGTTTATTTTCACTCCTTAAATCAAATTTTATGGTTTATTTTAACTCCTTAGAAATAATTTATGGTTTATCCACTTTTGATAGAGTAAAAAGTTTACTGATTTAGCTACAATCACAATTTCCTTTACATCACAATTTCAAGATCCTATAAAAATGGATATGAAAATAACTAAAAATGAATATAATCAAAAAAGGATATGACAAGTAAGATCACTGTAGGTCGAATTTACCCTCTTAGCATTACTTGGCAGTCTGCAGGTGAAGATAATGGAGTTCGAGATCTCTGTTTGAAAGTTGGGAGATTTATGTCAAAAATAGAAATGCCATTTGGCTTCCTCCTTTCCCCATATGTCTTCAAAATTTAATGAGGAGGATGATTTAACTTCTGATAATTATTATCTTTAATTTGATACCATTCCCACATGTTCTGGAACTCGAAAAATGTGATCTAGGCAGAAAGAATTAAATTCTGGACTCTTTAGCACATTCGATGGCTAATTGGTCTTGCATTTTTCCCTTTAATCGCCGAAAGTCAGAGCTTTCGGCGGCTCACTACACTATCAAAATTTCCACTTAGCCGCCGAAAAACCTAAAATAAACTTATGTTTAATTTCAGAAGAAAATCAATTCATACATTGAAATACCATCTTTAAGAGCTTGTCTTTAAGGCTTTAAATCTAAAGAAATTGAAAATGATTATTCTTCTTAATGCTCATCTTATCATGTGATTTGGAAATCATTAGGAAGTTATTTTTGATTGCTAACATAGTGTATCGTTTATCATTACCATGCCAAGGAATTTCTTGCCAACTTTGATTGGTTGTCTTAAAATTAATTTTCTTTACATCATCATTTTTTATGAGAATTAAAGTTGCCTTTATTCTTCTTATGTCATGATTTATTTTTCTCCCCAAACTCTTTCTTTCACTTTTATCAATTTTGTTCTTCAATTTTGACAACATAATAGTAGGTGGATCGCAATAAAGAGATTATTAGAAGATTCATTTATGTTTGGATGTTTATGTGTAGGTCAATGTGTTGTTTTAGAACCAAGTGTCATTTAGATTCCCAAATAGCTAGTGTTGTACGTTGGATATGAAATGCATTGGTTTCATGCTTTGTTCCTTATTGTTTCTAGTTGATTTTAGGTTTCATGCTTTGTCCCTTATTTTTTTTGAACATGCTGTATAATTTTCATTACAAATATCTAAATATATACAAAATTATTTGAATATATTTGTATATTGTACTTATAATGTTTCAATGGATTTGTTGTAATAGGTAATTACAATGTCAACTCTAGACGAGAAAAGAGAGCTTGTTATGTTAAAGTGG
>JZKD02S1996993.1:209008-220347 GCA_000966675.3 Picea glauca | reverse complement strand
ATGATGGTATTTTGTTTACTTTATGAGGAAAACAATCAATATCTAACATATTTCAAAATATTGTGTAGACTCCAAGACACTTCCAAGGAAACAAAGGCAAGACAAGACAAACACGACCAACATAAGTTGGGCCATGGTGGTTACAAGAGATTGAAGGCATGGGTTGTAAGTGGCTAAATGATGTCAACACCCTCCCAATAACACCCGTAGGTCATAAGGTCCACGTCGACTCACATGATATTTCCTCTTACATGGCTTGAAGAACTCTAAGGCTCTTGTAATTCCTTATCGGGAATTCTGCACCCACAACAATCTCCATGGGATCCCCTCTTCAAATCGGGAGATCGGACTTCACGACTTCGCGAGGTCAGATGTTGAGCGATGGACTCTCAAATCCCCAAAATCTGACAACCAGTTAACGCTGACCTTTTCTTTTCTCTATCCTTTCGGAACTTTCCCTATCACTATTTCGGCACTTGCGATGTCAAGCACCTTGCTTTACCAATTACCAAACCCCGATATGCCAAAACTCGGACACACACGTGAGTTTGGCTATCCAACGTCTCGTCACAACTATCGGGATTTCAGACTTCATGGGATCGCAAATCCTAATGCATAAGTTTCGGGAATTCTCACTGTGGAACCCCAATATGAAGTGCCACCTGTCCACTTACTGACTCTTGTGGCCCCACACTGTTCCTTAACCTTTCGGGATATCGTGTATCGTGATTTCGTGATTCCTGTTGCAACGTTTTCAGAGTTTCAACCCACGAAACCCTGATATGGGAATTCACGAGTAGATCTGACAACCCTTGTGGCTCAGATCTACGGTCCTGCCCCTCCTAAGCTTTGAATCTTCGATGCTTCTGCCATAACCTCCCTATTCCTTCCTGGGATCTGACTGCTCACGGAATTTTGCAAATCCTCCTCGGAGAATTCCGACCATCCGTTCCTTCCTTGGTGAAATCTGCGAAATGACTAAGTGTTCCTCCGCGGAACTCGTCCACTTGCGCACAAACTTGCGACACTTATTACAAAATTCCAGTCACAGTTTCCCTGTGTTGTCCTTGAATAATTTCGAAGGCCTTATCCTTCCTGAGCTTTTCACGATTCTACGCCTTCTCAGAAAACCTCTTGCTCGCACTCCTTGCGGCAACCTTCAAACACTTTCTAAGTGTTGAATCCTTCTGACCCTGTGCACACCTACAACAGCAATCTTTAGGCACTTCACTCAGGTTCACAACCCTGAGATTTCACTCAGCCTGTGCACTCCTTGCATGGCTCCTGTGCCTGTCTACACTTCTGAATTAATGAGAACAAAAGTTACCCTATCCGAACCCTCTTTCCACGCACTCCTTGCGGACAATTCGACTGCACTCCTTGCAGGAATCCTTGTTCAGGTAGAGAAACAATTGAAACTCATCCTACTTCCTTTCAGACTTCAAACTCAAACATGAAATCATATACATAGCATATAAAGAAAATGTATAACAAGGAAGCAAACATTCATGAGCATATCATTCAGCATCAATACACAGAGAAAACACAAACCATGAATTTGAATCAACTCTTCCTATTAATCCAAATATCTGTACATGGGTGTTCTTACACAGCTCTCTGCTCGCTCCTATGCTCCAATGCTTCATAATCTTCCATTCTCAATAATATTCCAATACACAATGAGGGTGTCTATATCCTGTTTCCCTCCTGCGCTCTAAAACCGTCTAATCTAGAATTAAATTCTATCTTCCTGCATTAACTACTTTAAATGCCTCCTACCTAATAAGGAAGAGAGAAAATCACTCAAGGTACATTTACATTATACAAGTGCACCTCTTCTTAATGACTTCATTTAAGATCGCACAACAACTTCAAGGTATTTTCAAAATTTGTGCTGGCTTGTCCAGCTGTCCTTTGCTTCTGCGCTGGCTCACTTGATATTGGCGATGCTCCTGCATCATACTCCCTCACTTGAAAATTTTGCATGGGCTCCTGTCCATGAGCTCCCGCACGGTCTATCCATGCTTCTGGATCTCTGCTTCAGTATCCCAGCTGGTATCTTATACTGAATGGTTCTTCCATTTGACCAGATACTCAAAATACTTCTTTCGCCTGGTCCTCTTGTTCACTCTTTTATCCAGTATGCACTCCATCTGCGACTTCTCTGCAACTGGCATCTACTTTATCCATTGGATCACTGGCTATTCATCTTCTGTCGCTGCTTCCTCAGCGTTACATGGGTACAAATATGAGATATTGAATATCGAAGAAATTCCGATCCCATCAGGTAATTCAATCTCATAAGCATTCGCCCCAAACTTCTTCAAGACCCTACATGGACCGATTTTCTTCATCTTCATCTTATTATATGTTCCTCTCAGGAAACTTTCTTTCCTCAAATGTGCCAGAACCAAGTCACCAACCTCAAACTGAAGTTGTCTTCTATGCTGATCTATTCTACGCTTATACTCCTGGCTTGAATTCAGCAGTTGCTCCTTCACCTGGTTGTGAAGTTCCTTCATCACCTCTGCGAAGTCTTCTGCACTAGCACTCCTAGTCGCAGTCTATTCTGAATCCCTCAGTTCATAAATCCCTCTTGGTTGCATGCCATAGACAACCTAAAATGGACTCTGGCCTATGCTCCTATTGACTGAGTCATTGTAAGCAAACTCTGCCTGTGGTAATATTTTGTCCCACTGGCTGTGGTGCTCTGTCACCAAGCTTCTTAGCAAGTCCCCCAAACTTCTGTTTACCACTTTTGTCTATCCATCCATATGAGGATGATAAGCTGAACTAAATGACAAGTTAGTCCCCAACTTCTTCCATAAGGTCCTCCAAAAATTCCCTATGAATTTGGTATCTCGATCTGAAACTATGCTTCTCGGCAAACCATGAAGTCGAATGACCTCTTTGAAAAATAGATTCACAATGTGAGTTGCGTCACTGGTTTTCTGACATGGAATGAAGTGTTCCATCTTGTAAAATCTATCTACCACCACAAAGATTGAATCAACACTTCTTTGTGTTCTTGGCAACCCCAATACAAAATCCATGCTAGTTGCATCCCACGACCTTTCTAGTATGGGCAATGGTTGATACAACCCCACATTCTTCTTTCTTCCCTTCAAATGCTGGAAAATCCTGCATCTGTACACAAATATCTTGACGTCTTCTTGCATTCCCAACCAAAAATATGACTCATTCAGCTTCGCGAATGTTTTGTCATGACCGAAGTGTTCTGCTAATCCTCCACTGTGTTTCTCCTTCAGCAAGTTCTCCCTCATGGAGCATTTCGAAATACACAGTTGATTACCCTTAAATAGTAATCCTTCCTGGATCATGTATTCTATCCATTGGCTTTTGTCTCTGAGAACTGGATTCTCAGTTGCTTCATATGCCTCTTTAAAATCTTGATCATCAACGTACATGTCCTTGAGATCATCAAAACCCAACGTTTTGACTTTGAACTCCTGCAACAACAAACACTTCCTGCTCAAAGCATCAACACCTTTGTTAGCAGTACCAAAAATATGTTTAATGAAAAAAGTGAAATTCTGCATATACTCAACCCATTTGATATGTTTTTGATTCAACTTCTCTTGTTGAGTCACAAACTGCAGTGCATGATTGTCACTGTAAAAGACAAATTCTTTCGGGATCAAGTAATGCCTCCATTTCTTCAATGCCTATATGATAGCATAGAACTCCTTGTCATAAGTGGAGTACTTCACCTTCGCCTCATTCATCTTCTCACCAAAGTATGCTATCGGCCTGTCTTCTTGACTCAAGACTGCCCCGATTGCAAATCCGCTTTCATCGCATTTCACTTGAAATGTTTTCTGGAAATCCAACAACACCATAACTGGTTGTTCCATAATCTTTGGTGCAGTCGTGTCGGTGACCCGCACGGTCCGACCGCTCTCACCAGGACCTTCTTCACGTCCCTCAGGCCCGAAGAGCGTCAATGCTCTTCTAATTACCAACGGGAATTCTCTATCCATAGCACTCTCCAATGATCCCCCTTGACTATTGGGAAATCGGAATTCGCGGTATCGCGAATTCTATGCTCGCGTGTTTATCACCTCACGATTCCTTGAGGCCCGATGCAAGTCAACGTTGACTCCTCCTCCGCTATCGGAACTTCCTTTATCGATAAATCACCATGCGAAATGTCAACTCTCTGAATTTCTGAAGCCCGAACATCGATTTGCCGATTCCCTGATACAGCGCCACCTGTATTCCACTAGCTTTCGGGTCCCACGCTGCCACGTCACCTTCGAGATTTTGTGGATCGTGAATCCGAGATGCAAGCATTCTCTGTTGTCGAGAACCTCGATCCTCCGAAGCCCGAATCTCTGGGATCCTTCGACACGCGTCCTTGCGGTCAACTGTCGTGATTCTATCGGGATATCGCGGCTCACGATATCGCCACTCCCGCTTCACCAGTTCGGAGCCTCAACTCATGATATGCCGATATGTGATGCTCTTTATTCCTCCTACGCCTAAGAGTTAAACCCCGCGCAACTTCTCCCCGATCTGACAGTCGGCAGACTTTCGCAAATCTTCTCTGCGCGAATTGGTCATCGATTCCTCCTCCTTGAGGGATCCTCCGAATCAATGTCTGCCTCCTATTCGACCCTTCCTGAGTTTCTTCCTAACACTCCTCCTCTGCACTAAGAAGGAACTATCCCTCCTGAGCTTGATATCTCTGAATCCTTCAAAGAAACTTCGCACTCTCTTATGCTCGACCTCAACAACTCTCAAGGTGTTGAGCCCTTCAGACTCTGCGTGCTTCTGGACACAGTAGCCACGGAAATCCCTGTCTTCCCGTGCTCAGACTAGTTACTGAGACTTCAAACTCGGCCTGCACTTCTCTTGCGTGGCCCTACTAACCCAATTCAACTTCTGGGCAGATGAGAATAAGAGTTTAACTATCTAGTCTCATCAACGCACTCTATGCAGGAATCTCCTGGCTCAGACCGAGAAACAATTGAAACTTATTCTCCTTTCTCTCAGACTTCAGTTAAACCTCTGAAATCACATACACAGCATATTCAAAGAAAATTGCATAACAGAAAACAAGACATCCATGAGCATAATATCAACACAGAGAAACGACACAAACCATGAAGTTGAATCATAGACTCTCTTCTATTAACTCAATCTGTACATGGGTGTTCTTCACAGTTCTCTGCTTGCTCTTCTCTTATTGCTCCTGTATGAATGATAATGCTGCTAATGTTACAATGATATAAAGGAGGGTGCCTATATTCCGTTTTCCCTCTCAAATTCTACAACTATCAAATCTACAATCAATTCCTATCTAACATCATTAATTCTAATAAATGCCTTCCTATATACTAAGGACGAGAGCTTCTCTGCTCAAGGTCCATTACAATGTACAAGTGCGCTTCATTAACTCTTCTCATTAATGTTTGGCGCAACCATATCAAGGTGTTTCAAAATTTGGTATAAACGCTGTCCAACTGTCTTTTCTGCTCGATGTGTTGGCTCGCTTGATGAGTGAGCGATGCTCCTGCATCATACTCCTCGGCTTGAAAAGTTTCATGGGCTCTTGTCCATGAGTTCCTGTATAGTCTGCCCATGCCTCTGTATGACTGCTTCTGTCGCCCAGCTGGCATCCTCGACTGGGTGATTCTTCCATTTCACCAGGTATTCAAAATACTGCTTTCTCCTGGTCTTCTTACCTGCTCGCTTATCCAGTATACACTCCATCTGCGGCTTCTATGCAACTGGTAACTTCTTCTGCCACTGGATCACTGGCTCCTCATCTCCAACATCTACTTCTCCAGCCCTGTATGGGTATAAATCTGAAACGTTAAATATCGGAGATATTCCGATGCCATCTAGCAACTCAAGCTCGTATGCATTCTCTCCAAATTTCCTCAGGACTCTGCACGGTCCAATTTTCTTCATCTTGGGCTTGTTATATGTTCCCCTCAGGAACCTTTCTTTCCTCAAGTGCACCAGAACCATGTCACCAAATTCAAACTAAAGTTGTCTCTTCCGCTGATCGGCTCTGCGCTTGTATTCCTGATTGGACTTCTGCAGTCGCTGCTTCACTTGACTGTGAAGTTCCTACATCGCTTCAACGAACTCTTCAGCGCTCGCGCTGCTAGTCGCACCCTGTTCTGACTCCCTGAGTTCAGAAACTCCCCTTGGATGTGTCCCATACACTATCTGAAATGGACTCTTACCTATACTTTTGTTTACAAAGTCATTGTACGCAAACTCTTCTTGTGGTAACACACTGTCCCAACTGCTGTGGTGTTCTGTCACCAAGCCCCTCAACAAGTCTCCAAGACTTCTGTTGACCACCTCGGTTTGTCCATCCATCTGCGGATGATAAGCTGAACTAAACGCCAAGTTTGTTCCTAGCTTCTTCCATAGTGTCCTCCAAAAATGACCTATGAATTTTGTATCCCTGTCTGAGACTATGCTTCTTGGCAATCCATGAAATCTGACGATTTCTTTGAAAAACAAGTTTGCGATGTGCGTTGCATCGTTGGTCTTCTGACATGGTATAAAATGTGCCATCTTCGAAAACCTGTCTACCACTACAAAGATGGAATCAACTCCTCTCTGCGTTCTTAGCAATCCCAGAACAAAATCCATGCTTATCGCCTCCCATGGTTTCTCTGGTATGGGAAATGGCTGATAGTATCCAGCGTTCTGCTTTCGGCCCTTCGAATGTTGGCAAATTCGACATCTGTCAACAAACCTTTTTACATCTGCGCGCATGCCCAGCCAATAATACGATTTTCTCAACTTGGCGAATGTTTTGTCATGTCCAAAATGACCTGCTAATCCTCCACTGTGCTTCTCCTTCAGCAGATTCTCCCTCATGGAGCAATTCAGGATACATAGCTGATTGCCTCTAAACATCAATCCTTCTTGGATCATGTAATCTATCCATGGGCTCCGATCCCTGAGAACTGGATTCTCATCTGCCTCGTATGCTTCTGCAAAATCCGCATCACCTGCATACATGTCCCTTAGGTTCTCAAAACCCAAAGTTTTGACTTTGAACTCCTGCAGCAACAAACATTTCCTGCTCAAAGCATCAGCCACTTTGTTAGCAGTCCCTGAAATGTGTTTTATCACAAATGTGAAATTCTGCATGTACTCTACCCATTTTCCATGCTTTTGGTTCAACTTCTCCTGTTGACTTACAAATTGCAATGCATGATTATCACTGTACAATACAAATTCCTTGGGTATCAAGTAATGCCTCCAATTCTTTAATGCCTGTATGATGGCATAAAACTCTTTATCGTATGTGGAGTATTTCAGCTTTGCATCATCCAGCTTCTCGCTGTAATATGCAACTGGCCTGTCATCCTGACTTAAGACCCCTCCTACTGCATATCCACTCGCGTCACACTTCACTTGGAAGGTTTTCTGAAAATTAGGCAACACCAGAATTGGTTGCTCTGTGATCTTTTGCTTCAACAGATTGAAGCTCCTTTCAGCCTCTGCTGTCCAATGAAAAACTTTATGTCGCTTCTTCACTGTGTCCATCATCGTTGCACTAATTCCACTGAAATTCCGTATGAAATTTCGGTAGAAACTATCCAGTCCATGGAAACTCCTCACCTCAAAAACATTTCTCGGTGATGGCCAATTCATGATTACTTCCACCTTCTCAGGATCCATCTTCAACTCATTCGCTGAGATAACAAAACCCAAATAAATCAGCTCTGTCTGCAAAAATGAACACTTCTTCAAATTGATCAACAACTTCTCCTGCTGTAGTCTTCTCATCACAATTCCCAAATGCTTTAAGTGCTCTGCCTTGGTCTTGCTGAAAATCAGTATATCATCCAGATACACGACCACAAATTTTCCGATGAATTCCCTCAGGACTTCATTCATCAGCCTCATGAATGTGCTCGGCGCATTCGTCAAACCAAATGGCATGACCAACCATTCGTACAAACCCTCATTTGTTTTGAATGTTGTCTTCCATTCATCACCCTCTCTCGTGTGAATCTGGTGATATCTTCTCTTCAAATCAATCTTCGAAAAGTAATTTGCCCCACTCAGGCAATCCATCAGATCATCCATTCTCGGCAGTGGAAATCTGTATCTGATGGTGATTTTGTTAATCACCCTGGAGTCTGTACACATTCTCCAGCCTCCATCCTTCTTCGGACTTAGTACTGTCGAAACAACACACAGACTGAGACTCTCCCTGACCAGTCCTTTGTCCAGCAGGCCCTGTACCTGCCTTTTGACTTCCTCGTTCTCCTGAGGTGTCAATCTGTACGCTGCCTTGTTTGGTAAACTTGCTTCGGGTATGAGGTCGATGTGATGACTCACACTCCACATCGGTGGCAACAAACGAGGTAGTTCGTCCACGATGATATCAGCGAACTCTCCCAGTAGTTCCCGAATCTCCTCTGGCAAGTCATCCACTCTTGTGCTTGTCAGGACAATTCTCGGCTTCCTGACAACAAAGAATTGTGGATATTCGTTCTTCTCCATCTCTGTGAGAAGATCCTTCCCACTCATGAGAAGTATGGTATTGCTTACTTCTGGTTTCACTTCCTTATCTTTTATCGGAAGCAATTTATGGATCCTCCCATCCTTATCCAAAGTGTATGTGTTCATCCTCCCGTCATGAACCACATTTCGGTCATACTGCCATGGTCTACCCAACAATATATGACATACATCCATGGGAATAACATTGCACAGGATCTCATCATGATAATTCCCAATCTTGAATTTAACTAAGCATTGCTTTGTAACACTTACCCGGTGTCCTTTTTGTAACCACGAGACTTTATATGGGCTCGGGTGCTTAGTTGTTTCTAGCTCCAGCTTTTCCACCATCTCGGTCGAAACGAGATTATCGGTGCTCCCGCTGTCCACAATGACTTTGCATTTCTTGTCCTTGGCTGTGCAAGCCGTTCTGAACAGTCTTCTCCTTTGCACTGCGCTCTCCACCTCTTTCTTAGGTGTAAAAAGGATTTTATGCATTCCAAGCGATCTTCCGTTGTCTGCATCTTCTGTCTCAGCATCACGCCTCCACGCCTCAGTGATGTGAGCTTCTCCTTTGTCCGGTTTTCTGTCTGGACAATCAACGGATTTGTGTTCGTCCTTTCCACATGTAAAACATGTGATGATTCCTCCACGTCCTCTTCCTCTACCTCTGGTACGAGGAAATGTGTTGGCATCAGCATAACCACCACCCTTCTCTGTATGCTACCTTCGTTGTGAGGATCCACCTCTCTCCATCTTATCCTGAGGTTTCTTCCATTCCTCCTTGGGCTTCTGGGTTCTTTCTTGGGCAACTGCCTTGCCTCTGGGCTGACTCCTGTCTCGCCCTCACTGTCCCTGCTTACGGCTCAGCTTCTCTTTGGCTTTCAGAGCCATCTGGTACGCATCCTCCATCGTCCTGATGGTTAGCATGCTTAACTCATCCTTAATGTCATATCTTAAACCATTCAGGTATCTCGCCACCTTCTCATCATCGATCTCCCGATGACCTGCTCTGATGTTGAGTCTGTAAAATTCCTTGGTGTACTCCTTCACCGTCATCAACTTCTATCTCAGGTTTTGCATGCGCCTGAACAGAGTGATCTGGTAATCTCGGGAGATGAACTTCGCTTTCAACTTAGCGATCATCCTATCCCAGCTCTTGATCTTTTGTTTTCCTTTGGAACGTCTATCTGCCTGTAGATCATCCCACCACAAAGCTGCATGTCCCTTCAACTTCGTGATAGCATGCCTTATCTTCTTGTCCTCTTCGATATCTTCGTAATCGAAGTAGGTGTCGAGTGCTCGGATCCAATCCAGCAACTCTTCTGCATCCAGGCTTCCTTCGTATGCTGGAATGTCCATCTTGGTCTTTAAGCTCATCCTAGAAATGGCTCAGATCAACCTCTCTGTTGATGCGTCCTCTGCTGAGACCTCTTCTTCGTGTCCAGCTTCCTCTTCCACTTCGGAATCACTGAACTCACCAGCGCTGACTCCATGTCTCTGCGCTGTCTCCATCTCCTCAAGCCTTGCTCGGAGATCTCGCATTTGCCTTTCCATTTCTGCATTCCTTGCCGGCCTGCCTCTTCTTCTCACCTCCCTGTCTTCGGGATCTGGTGACTGTCTCTCCCTTCTGGGCGGCATGATGTCTCCTCTCTGTTCTCCTCTTCTGCTACAGAAAACAAAAGATGTCCGACTCTGATACCACACTGGTGCAGTCGTGTCGGCGACCCGCCCGGTCTGACCGCTCTCACCAGGACCTTCTTCATGTCCCTCAGGCCCGAAGAGCGTCAATGCTCCTCTAATTCCCGATGGGAATTCTCTACCCACAGCACTCTCCAATGATCCCCCTTGACTATTAGGAAATCGAAATTCGCGGTATCGTGAATTCTATGCTCGCGTGTTTCTCACCTCACGATTCCCCAAGGCCCTATGCGAGTCAACGTTGACTCCTCCTCCACTATCGAAACTTCCTTTATTGGGAAATAGCCATGCGAAATGCCGACTCTCTGAATTTCTGAACCCCGAACACCGATGTGCCGATTCCCCGATACAGCGCCACCTGTATTCCACTAGCTTCCGGGGTCCCACGCTGCCACGTCACCTTCGGGATTTCACAGATCGTGAATCCGAGATGCAAGCGTTCTCTGTCATCGAGAACCCCGATCCTCCGAACCCCGAATCTCTGGGATCCTTCGACACGCGTCCTCGCGGTCAACGGTCGTGATTCTGTCAGGATATTGCGGCTCGCGATATCGCCACTCCTGCTTCACTAGTTTGGAGCCTCAACTCACAATATGCTGATATGCGATGCTCTTTATTCCTCCTGCGCCTAAGAGTTAAACCCCGTGCAACTTCTCCCCGATCTGACGGTCGGCGGACTTTCGCAAATCTTCTCTGCGCGAATTGGCCGTCGATTCCTCCTCCTTGAGGGATCCTCCGAATCAACGTCTGCCTCCTGTTCGACACTTCCTGAGTCGCTTCCTGACACTCCTCCTCTGTGCTAAGAAGGAACTATCCCTCCCGAGCTTGATATCTCTGAATCCTTCAAAGAAACTTCGCACTCTCTTATGCTCGACCTCAACAACTCTCAAGGTGTTGAGCCCTTCAGACTCTGCGTGCTTTTGGACACAGTAGCCACGGAAATCCCTGTCTTCCCGTGCTCAAACTAGTTACTGAGACTTCAAACTCAGCCTGCACTTCTCTTGCGCGGCCCTACTAACCCAATTCAACTTTTGGGAAGATGAGAATAAGAGTTTAACTGTCTAGCCTCATCAACGCACTCTATGCGGATGAATTCGACTGCACTCTATGCAGGAATCTCCTGGCTCAGA
>JZKD02S1996993.1:177728-201800 GCA_000966675.3 Picea glauca | reverse complement strand
GATGCTACTATGATCCCACAATGGGTCACTACTCAATTGTACTTTTGAGTCCCATTGACCTACCTTTGAGGTCATTGGTGAACATTGATAAAATTATCATATCTTGGTATTCTTACATTTCCCTATTATTGGGTACTTTCATTCATAAAAAGAAAAACTCAGAAGACAAGTATCCTAACATAAAAAAGGATCAAGAAAATTATTTCCAGTAAATCCATAATCATTCATTTGTAAAGAAAATATCCATTGCACCTTGAGAAGCTCCCCAAAGGAAAGAAACATGCCATACATTTAGTAAAATGGGGATCAATTTTTTTTGTATTTATTTATAATATTCATTTAAAGGGAGGCATTACTTAGGTCCAATTAACAAAAAGTTTTTTATATGTCAACATTTTGAGAAGATCAAGAATTGCTACTTAGGTGGTGTTGACATTAATAATACACATGCTTGGTTTGAACACAACTTTATTGGAATGGTAAATATTAAAAGTGTTTCAAGGAATTTCCTTTGGAAAACACTCTTTGTGAAGTTTGTTGTCCATATTCATTAGAAAACTACCCTAACCTAGCCACCACTCTAAACTATTAGAATCCTAATGCAAGATCTCTAGGCCTCTCTCCTACTATCCTAAAAACTCACGTCCATCCTCAGGACTGTCTACCATTTGACTGTCCTAAGCTATTTTTTCAGCCCTAACCTACGTAAAGTTGACCTATTCAAGACCCACGACTACCTACAAAAACCCTTACTGCTGACTGTCCCGAAGTCTTAATTTAAGACCCTATTCCACTTTGACACACCCCTAAAAAAAAACTCACATACCTCATAGTCATTGTACCTAAACCGCCTCCCAAACTCTCCACCCAAAATCATAGTATGACTATGTGAACATATTCATTCCCAACCACATTTAATTTGTTTTTGATAGAGATAATTCATGGGAACATAACCTACAATTTTCATACATAAGCAACATTAAAAATCTTAACTTGTGTGCATTTGGAGGGGTTACATATCATTTTCATTTGCATATTTAGGACAACTAGGACTGATACATATTGAAATGAAGTCAAATAGACAGTCCCAACTTCTGATATGTAATGAACTAAGAAGGACACTATTGGATTATTGGATTGACACATATGAAACATTTTGTGGCTTTGAAATATTGATGTCTTGAAATTAGTTTGATCAAAGTCATAGATACTTCAAAGAAAATTATTGTGCTCTATTTGGCAATTGTGTATATCATTAAAATTTAGTCATTGATTGATCTTAATAATTTGAATACTTTCATTATTCTTGAGATTGAAAGAATCATCCTCTAGGCGTTGTATACAAACCCAAACACATGTGGCATTTGCACACTTAAGTGAATATCTTGTTTTCATATACATTTCCTCGAATCATTCATTGAATATATTTCAGATGAGTTTAAATGAAAGAGTGTTTCATTATTTCATTGTATGTAGTTTTTTTCATATCATGGTCTATGTGAAATCTGAGATATTTTCACTCTTCTTTGTTTTCAAAAATAAAGAATCTATGTACACAGGTGAAAGATGGGTCCTCAGTAGGCAAAGTTTCCATTAGTGGGTTGTTTAACCTAGTGAACCATGAAGGAAAACATGTAAGAGACCGTGATTTTATGGAAAAGTGGACACCAATCTATTTTGGCTCTACTTACTATACTAATATTTGGTTGGATGAAATTTAGAAAATGGTTGTTGAAATTGGTAAAATAAGTATGTTATTAACTCTTTCAATAATCTAGGTTCAACATTGATTTATCATGAAATCAAATTATTTTCCTTGCATGAAAAAATGTTATGGGGATATTGACAAGTAGAAATCATAGTTTTTTAGCCTAATTGTATCTGAAAATTGTGAAATATTAAAATTGACTCCGGATGGATTATTTGTATAACTACCAAATGCACATATTTTAAGTTAATACATTTCATAGGATTTATGTGTTTCTTATTAATATTCACATTGTACATAGCTATGCCTTCAATTGTTATTTCCATCTTGATGAGATATGTATTAAAATTGTTCATATGTTGGATGTGACTATCAACCTCTTAGGGCCTGTATCAGGCTTGGGAAGGCTGACTATCTTCTTTACATGTCATTGTAGCTTCTAAATTTTAGCTTCTTGTTCCATGGATTTTTCTCTTAGGCATTGATTTTCCACATCTAATAGGAATTCCTTCGATTTAATATTTCCCAAATACTCCGTAAGGGAACTCTAATGCTGTGAAAGATCCTCCACCCAATTCTCTAGATTCACCTTCCAAAATTTGAGGCTTGATATTAAATCCCCTAGCATAGATTGAGACTCATCAGAATGGTGATTACATCTAGAAATGACAAGGTAAATTTCATCACCGGTATTGACCATTAGGGGGTTGACTCCAGTGCCAGTTCCCAAGTACATAATGAAAGTGTTATCTCTCCAAGAAATCACTCCTTGACTATACAAGGGTGTAAGATTAGTAACTTAAATAGATCAATAAACTATGGAGGAAAAAGGATCAAATCAGATGACATTACAAACTCACATCCATTTAGAAAGACATGGGTAACTTGAAAGACCAAGTATTTCAACTATGTTTCTCAGAAGGTTTTAATCAATGTGTGAAAACATGGAGAAGAATCATTATCCTAGCAGGAAATACCTACACAAAGGCATATGTGAATGGCCAGTAATGATAGGTAAGATACTTCTTCATACCAGTAGAAACATATATAAGATTTGTATATAGTAGATGGCCAAACATAATAAATAAATACTTGTAGCTTAAGATTATGAGTGCACTGATAGGATGACAACTATCTGGCACTAAGAAAAACATAAGAAGCAATGTATATAAATCTAATATACCAACGAAGAGATGGGATGGCAACCTTATGTCATTGAGTATACATAAACTTGGAAAGAAAGGATATGAAAACTGAACAAACAAAGTGAAATAAGCTTGATGTCAAGATATATTCATGGACATCTCCAAAGGATGAAATGTAGAATTCTTTAAGAATAGAATCACATTCCTCAGACTATTCCCCCCCCTTTGGTGTCATATAATTCTTAGGCTTTTATAACCTTTACATCAAGGTTTCAAGATCCTAATTTAATGGATCTGAAATACCAAAAATAAACCTAATCAATTTGATCTTTTAGCATAAATGATCCATTCTTATCATCATAAGTCGAATTTGACAACCTAGACAATTATTTGGTAGCTTGTTGGTGAAAATCACAGATTTCAAAATCTGTCTTTTATGGCTAAGTGATTTCTGTCAAGAATTAACATGCCATTTGGCTTCATTCCCTTACCATATTCCTTCAAAACTTGATGAAGAGGATGATCTAGCTTCTTATAATTATTATCTTTAATTTGAGATCATTCCCATAGATTCTGGAAACAGAAAAACACTATCTGGGCAGAAAGAAGACTGATTTGGACTCTTCAGATCTTTCGACGGCTTACTAGTTGTGTATTTTTCCTTTTAGCCTCCAAAAGTCAGAGCTTTTCGGTGGCTCATTAAACTGTAAATTTCACATTTAGCCGCTGAAAGATAAAATTATGTGAATTTAGAGGTGAAATCCTCATTTTATTGAATTTATGTGAATTTGAGCCTTTCTCAAAGCCTCTAAAACTTTAAGATTTAAAAATAACTCTTCTACCTAATGATCCTCTTATCATGTGATTTGGGAAATATTAGTAAGTGATTTTTGATCGCTAACAGAAAGTATGCTTCTGTATCTTGCTAGTCTGGGCTTATTCCTGTGTGAATGACATATTGTTTTTAAAAAAAAAAACCCAACATTAGTCGCTCTAGCGACGCACAAGTTCATCATTTGTATAGCCATTTGGTCACTTGACTAAGTTTTCCAGGGTTTCCTTGGTCACTCTTGCGACTGATATTAGTCATTATACTGACTAAGATTAGTCGCTAGACTAACTAATTATGGTCGCTAGAGTGACCAAGGTTATGTTTTCCTTAGAGATGCTAGCAAGGCTTGCGACTAAAGTGGGTCGCTAGACTGACTAATCTTGGTGGATAGACCAACGAATGGTAACTTTTCCCTATTGTGTATAGGCTTTTTTTCTCGGGCACTAAACCGACGAATCGATTCTGACGAAACAAAAAAAAATCATCTTGGTCTTAACAACGACCCTATTCCAATGAAACTTTGTCGCAAAAATGTTCAAATTTAGTAGTGCACATATATGTGAAGAAATAAGTGATGTCTAAGGATTTTTGAATCAGGATGGTATCATAACTAGTTTTGGCATGTGTTGCAAGTTGTTTTTCTGATGAGATCCAAGAGTTCAATTGGTGAAGATATTGAAGACTCTTATCAGGGAAACAAGATGAGTAAAGTTCTCATGAAATTTAGGCTACAAAGAAACATTAATAGACAAATCCAGAGAGAGAATTATGAGTTAAGAATGCAGTTGCAAGCTCTTGAGGAAGAGAAGCAAAGGATACAAGAGTGATTATTATGTCATAAAAATTTCCACATGATTATTTTTCACGAGTTAGAGAGAAAATTGCAGATGGAACCATCAATTAGTCAAGTTGGAAAAGTAGAGAATAATATAGTCTCTCTTGCAATATCTCCCTCAAAGAACGTGATTGAGAAAGAAGACTCTTAATATTCCCATCAAGATGGAGAGTGATAGAGGGTAGCTGAAGTAAAGAGAACCTAATATGAAGAAAACCTAAATAATAAATTGGCCTTACCTTCCAGTCTAGAGAAGAGTAACTTGTGCAAGTCATCTCTAGGGAAAGATGTGCATGCTATAGGATAAGGATTGGAATTTTTTCTCAATGGAGAATGGTCTAGTTATCCATGTGCTTCCTAAGGAACTAATGACTATGATGTGGAGAAGTATCCGAGAAGACATTCTGTGCAAGTAAATCCCTCCAAGAAAAAGGCATATCATTTCTCAAGTTAGAGGAAAAGGAGGAATGATAAGAAGGGATCATGGAACATGATGCTCTACTCTTATTGTGGTAAGAGTGGACACCAAATTGAGAAGTGTTGGAAACTTTACCTGCACTTATGTCCAAAACATAACATAAAATATGTAAAGGAACTTGCGAGAAGACAAGCAACATCTCTAGATGAAGTTAATGGTCTTACTGAAAGGCTTGGAAAAGAATACTTCCTGATGGTTGGTCTTGGAAAAGTGATTTATGAATACATTGAAGAATGGTTCATGGAAAATGGCTCATCTCGCCATATGACCAGGGTGAGATCAATAATTTCAAATTTCTCAGAGTCCAAAATAAATTTCTTTGTGGGATATGGAACCAACATCAGACAAGCAATAAGAGGGTATGGATATGTAAGATTCCAGCTCAAGTCGAGAGGATTTCTGGGAATCAAACATATGGTGTATGTTACAGACTTAAAGTTAAACCTAATCTCAGTTGCATCATTTGAATATGGTGGCTATATAGTTACATTCCTGAATGGTCGAGTACTTTTTATTCAAGGGAAGATGCTACAAACACAACGAAAGTGCTTGGTATTCGCAAGGAGAGGTTATACAGGTTACTAGAGAGACTGATAGTTTGGTATAATGGTTACTTGGATTCAACATCATATTCTACATCAGATTCATTGTCATATTTAGCAACATCATCAGAGGCATTTTCAGAGGTCAGAAGCTACGAGACTCCTCCCAGTACAATGGGAGAGTGAGCCCATAAGTAAACCATATTAAAAATTTTGTAAATATGTATATTTGTAAATATGTATATTTATAAATGTGTATATTTGTAAATATGTATGTTTGTAAATATGTATATTTGTAAATATGTATATTTGTAAATATAATATGCATATGTGTAAATCTCCTAAAGTCTATCACAAGGCTTGTAGGCCACTCATTGTAAGTTATAAGAGTGAGAGGGACTCTGTAAATTTCTATATTTCCACCTTATATGAGTGAGAGGAATTTTGTAAGAGAGTTTGTATATTTCCACCTTATATATTGTAAAGAGTGAGACGAATCTTGTTAGATAGTTTTAGATAGCTATATTACACTTTCATATGCAGTGAGAGGAATATCGTTAATTATATTTCTATATATCCACCTATATACATATTGTTCTACACTAAGACCAATCTCATTTTGAAGATTTCTAATCCTTTAGACAACAATATGGACAAATGTATTGTCTGGTAATCAGCTAAAAGGATACATATGGATCAAATTTTCTAATACAACATTATTGAATCTGAAGAACTAAAAGAGAAGGAACAAAAGGATGCAGGAAGTTAGAGCATGTAGTTCAGGAGTGGAAAGAACATCAAAGTAATGCAAATATTTCTAGAGCCGATAAAGGAGAAGTAATCCTCTTCAGAAATAAGAGACACATAAAGGTGCATTCTATAAGCATATTTAAATACTATGTTATGTTCATATGGATGTATACCTTGAACAAAAGCAATCAGGTACAAATGATATAGTACAAGCATAATTGTTTTTCAAGGTAGGAGCGATAATGGATAGAGTATTCATTCAGGGACTTCTACATATACATTAAGAAGTATAAGAATAGAGAGGCCAAATGGGAAAGGAATAGATCAACATTTGACTTGGTTTCATATAATTCAAGATGGACTATCTTTAGTAGAAGGATATGGGAGTGGATGTTGAAATACAAATACATGTATTGCGGAGATTCAATGAAAAATAATTTTGTTGTTAGGGAATCTATGAGCCAAAACCGAAGCTATATATCATATTAACTATAGTGGTAGAGGCCAGAGTCAAAGCTATATTATAGAGAAGCAGATAGAAGTGCATTGATATAGTACCTAATATAGATCACCCAAGATGAAAAATTATTTCCAAAATAATCATCAAAATGGAAGAGTGAAGGATCTTCATCAATAAGTTACTAGATATGAACATTTCAGTAAGATGGAAGAGTGAGTTAGAGTGATAATCACTAAGTTGTTAAATATATATACTTTTGTAGGTCCAAAATTTCTTTAGTGGGAAGGTGTGAGCTAGGAGGATATGAGGAACACTCACAAAGGTCTAGGAGGATTATAAATGCTCACAAAGGTCCTAGGGGATCCATAAATGCTCAAAATTTGACCATCTCAAATTGTCCATAAAATGACATTATTTCTTAGATCTCGTCGTCAGCTTTCCAACAATGAAAATGACACCTCAAATAGAGTTGGTATGCAAAATTTATAAGTGGTCAAAGTTTGGTCAAACTAGGAAAAATAAGGGTGTCACGTGGCACCACCAATGGGTGACACATGGAATGGTAATTATTGGCACGGAATTGATCAGACCAGGGTCCTTCTTAGGTTACCAACAAAATGTACAGTGTAGTCTAGAGCATTGGAATTTTCATCTCCTCCGAAGAGAAGAAGTATCACCTGAAGCGCAACCAGGACAAAAGGATAGGGAAGGGAAAAGATAATATGTAGGTGGGTTCCCAAAACCTTCAAGAGTCACCATGATATTGCACAAGATATAATAACTATAGAATAGATTTGAACTCATGCATATTGGAGCTAAAGATACTTAATTTATGAAAATCATGAACATACACAAAGATATCATATGGATCCCACTAAGAATAAAGAAGTATTGTAAAGATACAATTCATAAGCATAAACAAAGAATGACACATTATATTTCAAAATTTCGGGTCCTTCATCATATATTATAATCATAAATTATCGGATACAATATCATAGATACAAATTAGTACTATGTTACAGACTTCTAACTCTGGACTCATGTCGTAGAGCTCTATCTACCCAAAATTGTATACAGATTACATTTACAGAACCTTTTCTCCACTAAACCCAATAACAACATCCGACTAACAACAAAAAAACCCACCATATCAACAATAGCAAAAAACAACTGCAACATCAACCATTTTACAATAATATTCATCTCATATATAGGCTAAGTGGGATGTTCATGTTTTGGGCTCACATTCTTTCTTGTTCTGTTGTAACTGCTTTTGGCTCCCTGGTGTTGTGTTGTCCCTTTACACAACCGATTTATGTTTCTTTACTTGTTCCATTGTCTAGCTTCTTTTGTGGCTTGCGAAATTAACCAAAACAAGGATTATAGTCCTTCTTGCACAACTTCAAATCCAAAAAAGAAGGGCCCAACAGGCTTCAACCACAAGCCTTGACTCACCCTCGAGTCAAGTACTTGGCTCTTTCGTAGCTTCTAGGAGTAACTGTTTCTTTCCATTATCCTCCTTCTCCACTTTTATTTCCTCTTTTGCTTGCACTTTCTCTTTCTCTACCTCTTCAAAAAAAGGGCCCAACTCTAGGACTAACTCTAAGGCCTGCTTCTTGGCTTCCTAGAAACTCCCAATTTTACCCTGCCACTTCCTGGCAAGGATTGAGGCTTTGACTACAAACTGTTGGGTTGCATCTGTGATAAATCCTTTGGGATTTGATGTGACCATATAGTTCCATTCAGAGTCTATTGTAGCATCCACCTGATTCATTTGCATATACATTGTCTGAAGGATAGGTCAGAATTCACGTAGCTCCTTCTTGTCTATAGATTGTGCCTCAAACAGAGCATTCAACTCATTATCCTCTTATTGAATTTGATTAAACTTCTTTTTTTGCTCCAGTGGGTCCATGGTGACCGCAACTTCTTCATTCAACAACTATATTCTTGCGCACACATCCTCTAAGTTTTGGTTGTGCCTTTCTATAATTCCCATCTAGTCATTGACTTCTCAGAATATCTTTATGCACTCAGTTGTGCACTTTTTTAGTGCTCCTCAAGCATTATTGCCTTCCAATACTACCTTCTCTATATTTTCTTGCAAATTCTGAGGCTTCTTCTTTGATTCTTATTGAATCTACCGCAAATTCTCTTTCTTCTTCTCTGCACGAATGGCCAGTTATGACCATGCTCCCTGGAGTAATTCGATCTGATGCTCAGGATCTTCTGGAGCAGTGGATTCTAGCAGTTGGGGTGTTTCCTTCCTTATTTCCATCCAAGATTTAAGAATCCTCTCTTGGACTCATTCTAGTTTATGCTTCACCTGGATCTTGGCGAATTCTTCCTATGTTTTTCACCTTTGAGAAAGGAGTGCTTTCTCTTTTGCAAACTCTGCAGTCCTTTCATCCTGCTGGAGCCTCTACTCTAGTTGATCAATTGAATCCCTGATCATTCCAACTGGCTGTGTTGTTGGCCACTATGCAAGGTCAACGATGGAAGGGGTGGCATCCCTTGGTGGTCATACCTACAATGGAATTCTACTGGTCATTGAATTCTCTGAGGGAGTCTCCACCACATCCTCTCATGTGTATGGTCTTGGCACAAGCCTCAACCTCAATGTTGATGGTAGGAGCATTAGAAATTTTGTCCTGGCCAAGCAGAGTTGTAGCAAATGTACACATTATTGAGGGATTTGGAGGACTAGCTCCATTTGTTCCTGGGTTGATGTCATGCTTTGTCCTGAAGTCATCTCAGGTTCCTTTTGAACCTATGGTATCTCTGCTTCTTTGTGGACCTCAACATCCTGGGTTGCGCTTCCAATAGAACCCTAAACCTTAGTTGTTGAGGAAGTGTGTTGGGGACTTTGGACTTGAATATTCTCTATTGTTTTCATCTTCGTCAAAGACAAAGTGTTTTGGATTGGCAAAAAGGGTATGATCTGCTGGTCCTGGGCTTCAGGGTTTGGGCCTTTCATTTGTAGCCTATTTTTAGGTACTTTTGGGTTTGGACAAGGGAGTTTTGGCCTGTGCTTTGGTATCTCTAGGTAATCCATATACATGGGTTATGGGTCGATGGTTTGGGATGGAATGGCAGTTTCTAGAGGTGGTGACTAGGGTTGTGGTGGTGATGGAGGTTTCTCAGTGATGATGTTGGTGGATGGAGTGGTTTAATGCTTGGGGTCATCTTGAATGTCTATGATATGGGTTGCTTGAGCCAATGAGCGAGTGCGAGGGATGGTGGATGAAATGGGTTAGGGGTTCAGAACCTTTCTCGGTGAGAATATCATCCTGGTTTTCTTGGCCATTAGCTCTGTAATGAATGGCACACTAAATATTTTGTTGACATCCTTACCTGTTGTTAGCACTCTATAAATCAGTTTGACTGATAAATAGATGATAGAGGTAAATTTTTAAACCAACTTTGAGACCCAAAACTAGCCTTTCGGATTTGGAGAGGGATCTCTTGAGAGGCGTGATATCCACATGGGATATGGCTCTTAAAATAGTGTCTATATTTAACACCTTTGATATAATGGTTTTTGGTTATATTGGCACGAAAAAGAAATACTTGGGCTATGGAGTCGATTCAAGAAAATGAAAGAAACTAATGACTTGGTAACTGAGATCAAGAGGATAAGGCTAACAGAGCAACGATATTTAGTCAAAAATCGTAATGGGGTGGGGCAAAAAACAATGGAATTAACTCAGAGCACCGCCATGGGTGAATTCAGAGTTAAATTTTATAAAAAAAAAAAATTTCTAAGTGAGGCGAACAAGGGGCACTGTGTAGTGAATCCAGAGGTTCGAAAGTTCGTTCTGAAATATACAGGAAAAGATATGAATTAAAGATGACAGGAAGCACGTAAGCAAAGAAAGAGACATAATACATCTGACTGCTACAATTAGAATATTTTCATCAAATATACATGAATTTTGCATTAAGTTTCGATCGAACTCAAATTTACATACAATAGCTATGGTCTATACTAAATTTGCCAACCAACCTGGGTTACATCGAAAAGATCAAATATTTAAACAAGAGTGTCACTTGGGCTACCCTATTATTCTAGCTTCTATCTCTACAAACTAAGGAACCAACTAATCCGCATTACAAAACTCTTTGTATGATTTTTTCCAAAAATAGACAAAGATACATTTGGCTACATCAAAATCGTTATAATCTTCCATGGGGATTTGGTTTGTCGATCAGATATCTGGTTAGACAAGCGTTTGTTAGGGTCCTGCTGTCCATCGTAATGAATTTTATTTTATGGCACATGTTCATCTCTTGGGGAGAAATTGCGTGGCAAGTGGATGTAGACAGTCACAACTGTTACTAAAATGGTAAAATGACTTGGGCACCATTTCCTTCAAAATTGCTAGGTTTTTCCTTCTGTTTGCGAATGAAGGAAAGAATTCGGCTCGTCTTGTTTTTTCTGTTTGCTGGCGAGATTTGTGTAGGTTGTTCCCTCGACAAATTCATATTCCTTGGAGTGTCTAGAATTCCTCTCTTCTGATAGCCACTGTGCCTCACGCAGTTATAAAATCGTGTCCTATGACTCCCAGAGTTGTCTCTTTAGCCACATTGTGTTCCCCTCACGACCTTGTGTTGTTGATGCTTCTGTATTCTTCATCACCAGTTGTTTCCTCAGTTCCCTATTTTCTTGGTATAGTTCGATGATGGATATATTTTCTTGCCTCAGCTCTTGAGCTGTCTCTTGATCATTTGAGCCCGATGCATTTATCCCCCTTGTCTTGCTCCTTCTTTCTCAACTAGTACCTTCCAAAGGTTCCAAGAGGACGATGCACATAAGTAACTTTTCAATGATAGATCATGCACGCAGCTCATATGAAAGTTTGTTCTCCACAGTTTCCTTTTTTTTCCTTGGTCTGCCTCTTATCTGAGGTATCTGCTACTGAGGAGACAAGGATTCCATCGTCCTTCCTTCGTGTGCAGTCTCTTCCTTTCCAAGTCCAGAGCGGTGTGATGTCGTTGTTTCTGTAGGTGCAAGAAAAATCTCTCTTTCACCTTTGGGGATGTCTGTTCTGAGTGAAAAAGAATCCCAAGCACTCTGGGGCTTGGGTCTGGCGATTCTTCCACTATATGTACAATTCTTGATGTTCTGAGAGGTTGCCATGGCACGATCGGTATCTGTTTTGCACACAGTGTATCGGGTGGATTTCTGAAAAGGAGAATCTGATCGACCTTGACCTGTGAAAAAACTCACAGACGAAGCCTAAATCTGAATTCGTGAACGTCCTAGGTGAAAAAACTCTGGGATTTATAAATGATCAGGCATAAAGGAGAAACGTGCTGAAGGGAACTGAATTCATGGCGACTAGATGTTCCAAATCGAATCGCAGATCTTCCATAACACCTCCCTATGTGTGAAGTACATATGATAAGGTTTTCATCGCATACATGATGCAGATGCTGGGATTTTTCATTCCTTCGGCCTCCATGATGAACCGGTAATAGCTACAACATTTACCAACATGACTTCCATTAAATAACTAACTCGACCTGGGGCACGTAGAGACTGATTTTGAAGGTACCCAACCTTCTGGAAACGACATGCCTGTATCATTTATGCATGTTTTTTACTTTGACATCCCTTCCCATTTCCAAGGGCCAACTGACCACTTGCTGACTTCGACCCTTTCATTTCTACATACCTAACATCACATGTTTGGATGCATGGGCCATTACTCAACTGAAAAATGACTCTAAAAATAAATAAAAATGGTGGCGCTAACAGCTGGCTCAAACGGGTATTTTATCCTCCCCACAAGGTAGCAAAGAATAGTAGACCAGGTGGCTGACCATTGGTCCTTATTTTGACTCTTCGACATTGCAATATCAAAAACAAGATGCAACCTAAACCTATCGATGCATTTTCTAAAATGACTCAGCATCAAACTTCGGGCCTTCACTTCGGGCTTCAATTTTATGCTAACTTACCGACCTGATAAAAAAAATAAAACGACTATTTACAATGACTGATGGCTTACATGAAATTTATTTCATCAGATAATGTTTGAGGAACCTGTCATTTACAGGCCCCCAACCACTGCATTCTCCATTTAGTTCTTCCAGAAAATAAGAATTATTTCCCCGATGCATGCCGATTTTGAATGGACCTATCCACAGGTTATCGAACTTTTTGTGCTTTCCTTTGTCCTCATTCCTTGTATCCCATCTCAACACTAAATCACCTAGATGGAAATCCTCTTGCTTGGAACACTTGTCAAAATATTTCTTCATCCTTTCCTGGTGGAGCTGTGATCAATGGTACACTTGTTTGATCATTTTCTGTGTGTGAACCAGCTGGTTTATTCTTCTCTATGTGTCATTTGGCTCGGCCTCCTGCTCTTGCAACAACTTTCTAACGGGTAGCCCAGTGTAGTAGGGAAAATTTCATCCGTGTTTTATACAATATGGAAAGGAGATGTTGAAATGGACTTCTTGGTGGTAACTCGATCTTACCACAGTGCGTAGATAATATTTTTATGCCAAGCCTTCTTATTATCTTCCAGTAGCCTTTTGATGATCCATCATCCTAGTCAAGATTTTATTAGAGGATCCTTCTAACATGTTTCCTTGTGGGTAGTATGTCGTAGAGTGCCCTAGGGTTATATTGTAATCCTGACAAAACTTTTCCATCCTCTTAAACTTGAATGTGGTTGCATTATTTGTTATGATTTTGATGGGACACCCAAACCCCGACAAGATGTCCATCTCCAGGAATTGGATGATTATTGCGTCGATAGCATGCTTCGTGGGGATCTCTTTGATCCATTTTGTGAAATAGTCAGTGGTCAGGAGTATCCATTTGTGATGGAGGATTTATTTCCCCTATGAAATCCAAAACCCACTGCATGAATGGTGCCTACTGAGATCGAATTTAGTGGCAGGGGTTGCAGCTTCCTTCTCTCATAAAAAATATGACATTCGTGATAGCTGGAGACTTCTTTGTACATGTCTACAAAGATGGTAGGCCAATAGTAACCCACCCTTAGGATTTTGTGCACGGTGGTTTTCCAGTAATGGTGTCCCCTGCAGTCGCCTTTGTGAAATTCTTTCGCGGCTCGCTTTGCATCATTCTCCAGCAAACATCTCAGTAGCATTCCCCCAAGATCTTTCCAGTAGAGTGAGTTGTCCAGGATGCAAAACTTAACCACTTTAATCTTGAGAAATCTGGCCTTAGTCTTCATAATTCCTGGAGGGGCTTGGAGATTGTTCAATACATAGATGATATCCGCATACCATGGTTAATCGACAAACTCCTAGGATACATGTGTAGTCATTTCTTCTTGAGGGATATTTGACATATCAACGATGAAATTCATTCCCATTGTGTCGTAGTCTGACTGTGACATTAGCTTCACCAAGCCCTGACCTTTAATTAATTTTGTAGGATTGATATCCAAGTCATATTCCAGCATGGATTCTATCCACTTGCCTCTCCTTCCTTTGGGTTCGGGTTGAGTCGAGATATCCTTTACTGAGTTGTTGGGAACATAAGCAATGACATGGGAATGCAATATGTATGTCTTGAACTCCTTCAAAGCCTTCACTAAAGCATACACTTGTTTTTCCATGATGTCATACCTCAGTGGAGCATCCCGCAGTGTCTTGATGAAATACCCTATAGGTTTCTTGAAGTCTTGTTCATTTTTCTGTAACAAAGTGGCAACAATCATGTGCTCTGAGGCGAATGAAAATAGGATGAAATCCTTCATGAAATCTGGACTGGATAGCACAGGGGTTTAGTCAATGCCACATTGATCTCTTCAAACGATTTCTTTTCCTCCAAGTTCCACTTGATCTCATTTAGCTTCCTGAGGATGCAGGTGATATGCTTTATGATCTCTACTAGATTTGGGATGAATATCCTCAAGAAGTTCACCTTTCGCAGGAAGGATTGCATTTATTTTTTACTGCACGGAATGTCGATCTTCAGGATTCCTTCAACCATGCTCGGATATATTTTGATGCCCTCCTTCGAGATAATATGTCCCAACAACTTCCCTTCTTCCACCCTGAAGTGCAATTTCTTTGGATTTAGTGATATACCAAACTTCCTGCACTTCTAGAAAACCTTCTTCAATTCCTCGAGGTGTTTCTCATCGGAGGTAAAGTACACCATGATGTCATCCAGATAGATCACAATAAACCTGTCCTTTTCGTCAGCAAAAATGATGTCCATTTCCCCCTCGAAACTGGCTCCAACGTTCATCAGTCTGAAATGCATCTTGGCATACATGAACGTCCCACATGGAGTTTTGAAAGCTATTTTTTCTCTATCATCTGGGTGGACCATGATCTTATTGTATGCCAAAAAACCATTTAGCATGAACATGTTTTTGGACCCCACCACCTTTTGCAGGATGTAGTCCATTTTGAGAAGAGGATAGTGGTCCTTGAGGGACACCTTGTTCAAATTTCGGAAGTCTACACATAGTATTATCTCACTATTATTATTTCTTATGGGCACCAAATTAGCTACCCACTTGGAGAATCGCAAAGAAACAATGATCTTAGCATAGAAAAATTTCTTTACTTATTTCTCGATCAACGGTAGCAGCAAGGGGTTTATCTGTATCAGCTTCTGTTTGAAAGGTTTCTGATCTTCCTTGAGAGGGATAACATGATGGATCACCTTAGTGTCATACACTTTTGAATCATCATACATCCATGTGAAAATGTTGGGGAACTCCTTCATGATCTTGACATAGCATTGCTTGACCTCTGAGCTAAGAATTTTCAATAACTTGATCATTTTCGGGTTCTCCTCAGTCTCGATGTCATAGTCCTCCACATCTTCTTCATTTGCAGTGATGTTGGGGTTCTTAGCCACGTCATTTTCATCAAACATCTTTTCCAATGGCACTAACCCCTTCGAAACGATGTTATTTTTCAGTTGTATTATGTCCCTTCCCGCGATTTGGTTTTGGAAATTTTTACCATTACTATGTGCATCTGCACTCCCATCTTCATCGCAACAGTCTTTGTCATCAATGTTTATGTTAGCGAACTCGTCGCTCATCTAAAGAAATCTTTCTACCTACTTGTTGTCCTCAAACACCTGCTAGTATTTGATATTATCAGGCACTATCGGCCTATGTTTGACCTCAATCTCATATTTTTTTTTAGGGAAGATGGGGATTTTGAAAACCTAGGATGAGGTGGCCAACACATCGATGATCTAATTTTTCTCCCTTGGGATAGAAGATATGTGATACTCCAAAAAATCTTCGAGGAGGTCTAGCACTAAGTTCCTGTACGCTCTCAGCCTAGGGTGCTTCATCTGATATATTCCTTTAACCTAGTTTATGACCAGTTCGAAGTCTTTGTGCACTACTATCCTCTTTTCCCTAATTATTTCAACACCTTTAGGACTAGAATCAACACCTCGTACTTGGCCATATTGTTTGTGCACTTGAATGCGAGCTTGTCGGAGCACAAATTCGTTCTCGTTTCAGGGGGGTTTACCCACACATTGTCCCCAACCCCTTATTTGTTGACCATGTCATCGAAACTCATGTCCCATACCCCATTTTCTGCACGGTCCTTCGAGTCGGCACACTCTGCTGCTTTCCACGCGGTTTCTTCATCGAATGTCATGGAGCTTTTTTACTCTTCTTCTTCAAAGCTCAGATCATTGTAGAATATATAAGAACCAACCTCGGTGTCAATGGAGTATATGGGATGGTTATTTAGCTGCATCTTGATGCTCACCATGTACTTCAACAACACTTCTCTATACAATCATCTTTCCTAGCCAAAGATCGGAATGGTGGCGTATGACATGTCCATTTGTAGGGTTCCCTTTAACTTTTCAACCCACGATATAGACAACAACATGACAAACTTTGGGGGTATGTCCACCATGACCATGTCCATCACCATGTTCTTTGAAGGGATTTGGGCCAGCAATACGACCAAGTCTTTCATGACACCCAGACACTTGACTTTCCTCGAGTCAAAAGAGAAAAGGTCCTTGTAGGGTCTAGTGATATCCAAACCCAGTTCATCCATGACCACCTTTGGCATGAGGTTGTGTGACGTGCCGAAATCTAGCATGGAATTATGTAGGGTCATGTCATGGACTTTAAGAATGATGTAGAATGGAGAAAAATCCTTTGTATCACTCGTCTCCTCAATGCGCAGACCAAACAGAATGGCGAGGTGATAATATTGGATGCTCAAAGTATCAGGGGTCCCTCCCATCTTCAAAATTTTAATAATTTTCTCCCGATACTCACCCTTTCTGATCAGCTCATTGAATAGGACAGAGATTTTTATTTTATCCATTCCATGCTCAAAATTAAAAGGAGGATAGACTTTCTCTACCTCTTTTCCAACTGCTTCTTGGCTTGCTTTTGGAGTTCTCTTCGGGGCTGTTAGCACTCTGTAAATTTTGTCCGGTTGATAGACAAACGATAGAGGTAACTATTTCAACCAACTTTAGAGCTGAGGCATTAGCCTGCTTAACTCAGAGAGGGATCTCTCATGTCACTTGATGTTTCTTTGGCAATAAATGGCTAGATTTGGTTTGTTTTGGGGGTTTTTAAATAAAATTGTTGGCAAGGAGGGGAGGAAAAAACAGGGCTATGGAGGCACAATTATGAAAGTGAAAGAAAATAGTGATCAGCCAGTAGAAATATCTAGAGGATAAAGTACAAATGAGGATATGAATATGAGTTATATTTGAATATAAGTAGAGTGTAAGAAGATAGAGAAAACAAATAATTGCATCAGAGCATTACTAAAATGAATTCTGAATTAGTTAAGAAGAAAAGCACACAGTTCAAATTTCTTAAGCCAAGAGTGTCTCAAGATGAATTCTGGGCTTTTAGCTCTTCAATTTAAACAAACGGAAATGCAAATGGAAATAAAGATCACAAGAAATACATACAATGAAGGAAGACAAAGCTCATATCACCACCATTATAATCTCTTCATAGAGATTTCAAAAGATTCTACATATATATTCAATTCAGCTTCAGAAAATTACAATAGAGTTCATAGCAACCAAAAAGGTTCCCTTGCACTTCTACCAACATCAATTCATTCAAATGTCCCAGTATTTATATAATTCGATTACAATGGTTGAAATAGAAACGTTTCATCTTCTAAAACTAATTATAGTAATTTCAACTGAAAGTCTCAGTAAAGAAAATAATCATCATCTGGTAGAACTCTCCATAGTCAAAAGCCTAGAATTCGTCTTGAGACGCTCTTGGCTTAAGCAATTTGAACTATGTGCTTTTCTTCTTAAGTAATTCATAATTCATTTTAGTAATGCTCTAATGCATTTATTTGTTTTCTCTGTCTTCTTACACTCTACTTATATTCAAATATAACTCATATTCATCGCCTCATTTAGCCTTTATCCTCTGGAGAGTTATACCAGTTGATCATTATTTTCTTTCTCTTTCAGAATTGTGACTCCATAGACTTGTGTGTTTCTCCCCTCCTTGCTATAAAATTTATTAAAAACCCACAAAACAAACCAAATCTAGCCATTAATTTCCAAAGAAACATCAAGTGACACGAGAGAGCTCTCTGAGTTGAGCAGGCTAGTGCCATAGCTCTAAAGTTAATTGAAATAGTTACCTATGTTGTTTTTCTATCAGCCAGACAAAATTTACAGAGTGCTAACATGGGCCTCTTCCTTTGACTTTGCTTTCTCCATCGCATCCTTGTTAGCATTGTCCGGTCTCAATCGAATTGTGGAAGGGGTGTCTGTTAAGGCTCGATGGATGCTTCCTTGCTCCCAAGGTTGTATTTCCTCTGAAATTGCATGATGGCATTCTAGTAACCCTTTCTGAATTCTTCTGTCTCCTAGGAAAGTGCATCATTAGTTTCCCCAATCCATATATCATCTCTCTCCAAAAAAACATCATTGTTTCTGATCATGTACCGATCATGTTCTCTCTTTGTCAAAAAGATGCACGGATTCTTATCATCACAACAATGCATTTCATCCTTGAACATTTGATCAAAGTCTTCATCTGTGTAGTTGTTTTGGAAATTAGGCCTTGTTTTTTGGTCACCTTGATCTCTCTACTCCCTCTGTTCCCTTTGCCTAATTTGAGGAACTTGACCCCTTCTAAGGTTCTGATTTCGGGGTTGGGGGTCCTGCTGCTCCCAGGCGATGGGTCTGTTTCCCACAAACATTTTCTCCATTAGTTTCTCCATGGTTCTCATCATTAAGTCAAACTTTTCATCTGTGGATCTCAATGTTGATGTCTGTGCATCTCCTTGGGCCCTCTTATCGCCTCTGTTGAATCTCTGTTTGATATTCCCCGAGGCTATCATGTTTACCTCGAATTAAATCGTATTGCTCATTATCACATCTAGAATTGATGACCTCCTTTCTCTCAACAGTAAGGAGAAATCGTTGTCGAAAGAGTCAGCGTATCGCAACTATGTAGACCTGGGAGGCAACTAGACTTCTGTTGGATTTGAGTTAAAAAATTTCATGAAACGGGCTGAGAATTCTTGCACCGTATCCTCCGACGCCTTCTTCATGTTTTTTTACTACATAAACAACTACAAGGGATTCTTCTTGTCTCCACATATGTTAATGAAAGTTGTTTCGAATGAGACGAAGTCCCGAATAGTTGTTGGTTGTAGGGATTTGAAACACTTTCTCACCTCCCCCGCAAAACTCTATGCAAACAACCTCATTTTTTTGTTTGCATAGTCCACCTCCTCTAGGTCGACGAAGTCATTGAACCAATCCATATTCTTCTGGGCTAAAACATTCCCTTCAACATCATAGAGCTTAATCCTCTGGCTGTAATTCTGAGGCAAGTCATGTAGTTGGGATGGCAGAATGAGAGGGGAGAATCTAGAAACCATGGATCTAAAATGATTTGGGGTTTGAGGGATATTATTGGATATCAGAGCTTGGAATCTGTTATGGTCGAAAACTATCTCATCCAAGATGGTTTCCAACTTAGACATGAAAAGGGTTTGTTCAAAGAATGCGTCAAACTCAAGGTCATTGATTCTTTGTGCGTCGTCTTTTGATAAGGACATAATTCTATCCAGGTAATAGAATGGGTCCAACGCTTTCTCTCTAGTCCTGGGTAGAATTTTCTCAGGGTCGTACATAGGCTCTGTAGGGTTTGGGTCAGGATTTTCTCTAGTATAGATCATCTTCAGAGCTAGGGTTCCTAAACTGTGCTACTTGTGCCTACTGGTCTTTTTTTATTGGAGTTTCTAGGGTAACGATTTTAGCCAATGCATATGTTTATCCCTATGTTACCCTCAGGGGTCAAACTACAACGTTAGTCATTCTCCCAGGCAAAAAATATTCAATTTCGTTCCCTGGAAATAACGCCATAATGTTAACACTCTGTAAATCGGTTTGGATGATAAACAGATGACAGAGGTAACTTTTTCAACCAAATTTGAGACCCAAAACTAGCCTTTCGAATATGGAGAGGGGTCTCTTGGGAGGCATGAGCTTCGCGCGAGATATGTCTCTTAAAACAATGACAAGATTTAACACCTTTGATATAACAATTTCTAGTTATATTGGTGCAAAAAATAAAGACTTGGGCTATGGAGTTGATTCGATAAAATGACAGAAACTAACAACTCAGTAACTGAGCTTGAGAGGATAAGGCTAAGTGAGCAACAATCTTCAGTGCAAAATCATAATGGGGTGGAGAGAAAAACACAAGAAGTAACTTGGAGCACTGTTGTAGGTGAATTCAGAGTTAACTTTTAGAAGAAAACATTTTTTCTAAGTGGCGTGAACAAGGGGCGTTGCACAACGAATCCACAGGTTTGAAAATTCGTTCTAAAATAGACAAGAAAATATATGAATTAAAGATGATAGGAAGCACGTATGAAAAGAAGGAGACACAATACATCTGACTACTACAATTAGAATATTTTCATCAAAGCTACAGGACTTTTGCATTAAGTTTCGGTCGAACTCAAATTTACATACAATAGCTATGGTCTATACTAAATTTTCCAACCAACCTGGCTTACATTGAAAATATAAAATATATAAATGAGAGCGTCGCTTGGGCTACCCTATTCTTCTAACAACTATCTCTACAAACTAAGGAACCGACTATTGAGCATTATAAAACTCTTTGTATGATTTTTTCCAAAAATAGACAAAGATGCATCTGGCTACATCAAAATCATTATAATATGCCATGGGGATTTGGTTTGTCAATCGGATATCTGGGTAGACAATCGTTTCTCAAGGTCCCACTATCCATCGTAACAAATTTAATTTTCTTTTGCGTGTTCCTTTGTTGGGGAAAAAGTGTGTGACAAGTGGATGTATATAGTCACAACCGTTAGTAAAATGGTAAAATGCCTTGGGCATCGTTTCCTTCAAAATTGCTAGGATTTTCCTTCTGTTTGTGAATGCAGGAAAGAACTCAGCTAGTCTTGTTTTTTCTGCACAATGGCGAGAGCTGCGTGGGCTATTCCCTAGACCGCTTCACATTCCCTGGAGTGTCTGGAATTCCTCTCTCCTAACAACCACTATGCCTCACATATCTGTACAATCATATCCTGTGCCTCCTAGAGTTGTTTTTCTAGCCATGTCGCACTCCCCTCACGACCTCACGCTGCTAATTCTTTCATGATATTCATCGCCAACGATTACCTCAATTCCCTGTTTTATTGGTATAGTTCGGCGATGGCTAGGTTTGCTTGCCTCAGCTCCCAATTTGTCTCTTGATCATTGGAGCCCGAGGCATCTATCCCACTTCTCCTACTCCTTCTTTCTCGGCTGGTACCTTCCAAAGGCTCCAAGCAGATGGTCTGCATAAGTAAATTTTCAGCAATCGATCGTGCGCGCGACTCATCTGAAAGTTTGGTCTCCACAGTTTCCTTATTTTTCCTTGGTCTGCCTCTTCTCCGAGGTATCCGTTGTTGAGGAGACAAGGCTTCCACCATCCTTTATTCTTGCGTAGTCTCTTCCTTTCCAAGTCCAGAGCGGTGTAATTTCGTTGTTTCCACAGGTGGAAGAAAAATATCCCTGTTAACTTTGGGGATGTTTGTTCTGAGAGAAAAAGAATCCCAATCACTCTGGGGCTTGGGTCTAGTGATTCTGCCACTTCATGTACCCTTCTTGATGTTCTGAGAGGTCGCCATGGTGTGAACGATATTTTTTTTGCGCACAGTGTATCTAGCAAATGTCTGAAAAAGACAATCCAGACGACCTTGATCTACGGAGAAACTCACACACGAAGCCTGAATATGAATTCATGAACATCCTGGGTGAAAAACCTCTAGGATTTATAATTGATCGGGTGGAAAGGAGAAATGTGTTGAAGGGCACTGAATTCATGGCAACTAGATGTTCCAAATCGAATCTCAGATCTTCCATAACACCTCCCTGTGTGTGAATTATGGGTGATAAGGTTTTCAGGGCATACATGATGCGAATGCCGCGATTTTTCATTCCTTCAGCCTTCATGATGAACTGGTAATAGTTACAACATTTACTGACGCGACTTCCATTAACTAACTGATTTGACCTGGGGCATGTAGAGACTGATTTTGACAGTAATCGACCTTCTAGAAACGACATGCCTGTACCGCTTATGCATGTTTTTGACTCTGACATCCCTTCCCATTTCCAAGGGCCAACTGATCACTTGATAACTTCAACCCTTTCATTTCTATGCACCTGAATTCACATGTTTAGACGCATGGGCCATTACTCGACTGAAAAATGACTCTAAACGAAAAGAAAAATGGTGGTGCTAACACTTGTCAACATGGATTTCTTTGGCAGTTGTAGGAACATCGGTAGTGTTCTCTTTTTACGCTCTAGTGGCTATGTCTCTTCTTCCTTGTTAGAGTCCATCTGTGTTGGGGCTTATTTCTTCTGTACCTCCGAGCTTGAGTTCAGTCCTACCCCTACTTCATGACCTCTCTTCTTCAACAGTTCCACAGGTAGAATGTAATGCATCCCTAACTTGCGTGGGTTGCATTTAACTCCAGGCCACGACATAACCTATTTTTCAAAGGCCTCCTCATCCAAACAAAATGGACACATGCATGAATGGAAGTCCTCCCTGTTGGCATATCTTCACTAGAAAATTTTGGTCATTTTGCGACGACTATTTCGACTCTCTTGCGACATTATATCGTGGAATTTGCGATGAATCTTAACTCTTTGAAACATCGTTTGTGTCACGTGGCAATTACGATGAAATTGAATAAACGTCACAAGAGCGACTCTCCTAGGGAACTTATCACAATTGCGACAAAAAAGAAATATCGTCACCAATATGACAATTTAGGCAAAAATGTGAAACCAACATTTTTGTCTCAATTGCGACAATCCTTGTGATGACAACTTTCATTGTTTACATAGAAAAACTGTCGCAACTATTTAAGTTGTTGTCGCAATTACGAGGACAACTTTTTGTTGTTTACATAGTAAAACTGTCACAACTATTTAAGTTGTCATCGCAAGTGCAGCGATAACTTTTTGTTGTTTACATAGAAAAACTATCGTAGCTATTTACGTTTTCATCGCACTTGCGATGACAACTTTTGTTGTTTATATTTCAAAACTGTCGCAGCTATTTAAGTTGTCATCGCACTTGCGACGACAAATTTTGTTTTTTATATTGCAAAACTATCGCAGCTATTTAATTTTTTGTCACACTTGCGATGACAACTTTTGTTTTTTCTATCGCAAAACTATCACAACTATTTAAGTTGTCGTCGTAAGTGCGACAAACAATATTTATTTAAAAAAAAAATTAAAATTAAAAATAAAAAATTTATTTGGTTTAATATTACCATTTTAATATTAATATTAATACAGGATGCAAATGAAGAGATTAATGATCTTATTAGAAGAGTTTATCAGATAATTAAGGTGCAACAGACCAAAGAACAAGTGAATGAGAGATTCCAAGAATATCAAAATAAGATGAAAATTATTTTTGATAGAAGAGTTAAAGAGAGATTTTACTCTTTTACTCCATGATATTTGGTGTCACATCAATGTTACCAAGGAAGAAGATGGAAAAGTCAAGGATATTAATGGAATAGGGAATCAAGGAACAATTATGTGATAAGATATTATCAAATATTTAAGGAATCAAAGGAAAGGAATCTATCAAAGAATGACACTGAAAAGAACTAAATATGGATGGATGAATAATCATATTGTATGAGAGCATAAATACAAGTAACTCGATTACTTGGTTTCATCACATGCAAAATATTTAGCCACAAAGATTTTAGGATAGTTTTTCGAATGGGGGTACTTATGTTATGACCCAATGGGGGGTATATATGGGG
>JZKD02S1996993.1:158332-174172 GCA_000966675.3 Picea glauca | reverse complement strand
CATGGTAAAGTAGTGAAAAGAAGAGACATATCAACTAAATGAATATTTGAGGGCTCATGGGATAAAATGGGGTCTTAAACCATTACATTCATCCTTCAAAGGGGATATTTAGCCATCAATTGGGATACATATGAAATTAGGAGAAATTGTTGACCTAGGATGGTATTTTTTATTAATTTATATAAAACATGCCCTATATAAGATATCATTATCATTAGAGTGGTATGTGGATTCCATTAGAAGGTTTTATGCATTAGGGATGGGTACTAGAGCCTTGGCCATGGTTAGGTCACAAGTCGAGGGAATTAGGACCTAAGTTAATATTCTTGATCTAATAGGCCATGATCAAGGCCTCAAACTACAACATAGTTCCTTTAAAGTGAATATTTGTCATATAAGTAGGATATGGGCATAATAATGAGTTTTTTCATAGTAGGAATGGGTCTCAAGGAATTTACCATAAAAAGGGGAGGACAATAAGGGATTTATTCCATAAATGGATTTGTAAGGCTCAATATCCATGAACATCACCTTCAACATAATCCCTTTAGAGGAAATATTTGGACTCCAAGTTGAATATGTGTACCATTATGAAATATTTTTCACTAGGGACATGTGCATTAAGTAATTAGCCATGGTCAAGTGAGGAAAATAAGTCCCTTGGTTCATTTATGAATCCTTTAGGGATTAAGGGACATAATCAATGCCCTAAACCACATAACATGTTGTCTATAGGGAATCATGAACCGTTGTTGAAGGAAAATCTCCTTGCAGACAAGTAGATCTCCTCAAAGAGCTAGACTCTTAACTCTAAGACAGAAAGTGTTTGTCATGGTCACTGGCTTCATTTTATATCTAGGTGGACTAGTGTGTGAGAAGGAAGGAGAAAAGAAGTACCTTTTACCAGTGTTTTTCCCTGCACGCTCCGAATTGAGATCCAATCTTTCGCTCCTCAATAAGCCCTGTAGACAAACAAAGTACGACCACTTCCTACTCTATCAAGATTAGTCCGAAATAGGTCTATCTACTAAAGAGACAAATTCATGTGAGATTGAACATGAATTAGAAAGAAACAGGCCAAGCAAATTATATTAATGAGGACAAAACATTGCTTACAGCCATAGATGGATTGCAGCAGTTTCGTCAAGTCCTCCTTGTCTACCCCTTGCTCAAAAGATCCATGATCCAAATGATGATAGCTTCATTGATTGCTCCCTATGAGATCATAGGTATTTTACTTCCAAATCATCTCTGTTCCAACACCACTTATAAGATCATAATTTTGGTGTGATTCTCCCTTTCCAGTCCTCTTTCACCATGAGAAATCTTGCTTTTATAGCCTTGGAGAGGCTCAACAACTTGAGATATCTTTGGGGTGAGTTGAGGATTTTCCTCCTTCAGTTGAGGATCTTCCCTAAGACCATGGCTGGACTAGGGATTCAAATCCAACTGCCTTCCAAGGATGAAAGGATCCTTTCCCCATTCATCTCAACAACTTAACTACTTCCTAGAATAGGTAGCGCTCCCTCAAAAGGGCCATCAGAGCACTATAATGCTCCCTAGTAGGCTTAAGGGGGGCACCAACACTCCTAAAATCAATAGAGCTCCTCTAGAAGGGCCAAAGAAGCTTTATAGTGCTCCCAAACAGTGTAAGGGGGAGCGCCAGCACTCCCAGAAGAGGTATAGGGGAGCGCTCCCCTCCAAAAACTCAGTTTTTGGGGTGCTTTCAGATGGAAAAAGGTTTATAAGCATGCTGACTCATTTATTCTCTTCCAAATCAAATGTTTGAGGTGTTTCAAGTGTCCTTCTCATGTCATTATAAGCATGACATAGGCATCATGACAGTATTCTTTCTTTAACACTTGCGACACTTGTGAGAAAAGTGCGACACTTGCGACCTTTGTAATGACGACACTTGCGACACTATCAAAGTGAGTAATTTCGATGTGTAACAGATTTCCCCCAAAGTATGAAGCTAGAAGACAGGAACTGATAACTGAAATTCTTTGTAGACTTTCAAGCAAGGGTATAGATGCAGATAACTTGACAGAAGCTACACATAAACATCCAACAAATATTATGACATGATTCAAACCCAAGGCAGGCATACCTATGCTTGGGTGATAAATACTTGCAAGATATGGCCTCCATAAAATACACTACGGATCCATAATTGTATTGATAAAAAGGTATAGCCACTGAAAATACACTGTGGATCTATACTCCCATTACCTGAACTGATCGTAGCCACGAAGAATACACAGTGGATCTACGAGATGACAAGACATAGCCACGACCAATACAAAGTGGATCTATGTCACAGTATATGTGTCATTGCTCAAGAGAAACTCCTTCGCAACCTGGGCAAAGTACATATCAGAGTGATGGCTCAACCCAGGGTCTTCTTACCGAACCTGATGTAGTATGAATCTAACCATGTGAATAGATGTCTTGATGTCGAACATGGCAGAAACCACTTGATTACCGGTCAATGATGTAAACCGTTAACAAGCGCGAGGGAGATCACCATTAATGTCAATGATTCCCAAGGTACACTAGTACATTCCAACGAATGTGAATGGATGATCTGAAGTCGAACATCCGTGGAATCATTCGATCAGAGGTCAATTATGTAAACCCACTGTCGAACATGAGGAGGCCTTCCATTGAGGCATGCAGGTCCCAAAGTACTAACTGGTTTCTAAGTCTAGTTCCTGGATAATGTGTTGAAGTCGACAGGAATAGGCTCGTTGAAGGAGGGCCTTAATGTATCCCCCATCAACAACATGAAATGGACATAGATATGTAATTGGTAGATCAAATGAACATGGACTGACATGGGTATTGAGACAATATATTTTTGATGGATAACTCTCGAGATGGATACTTCCCTTGAACACTGAGGCACGACAGCAGAAACATGACATGGACCAAAACTTGATGATGTAGTGGATGCTGTGACTTACGTCAGGTGACCCAGAGGAGTGAAAGAAACTCAAAGGATTGGCTCAATGCAGAGGTTCAACAGATTATAATTCATGCAAAAGACAAAGTGTCGTGTCCAAGGGCGAATCTAAGAGTTACTTGGTAATGTTCTCAAAAAACTGCTTGGCTTGCTTCTTTCAAATTTTCCCCCATCCAGATAGACGAGTACCTCTTTTTAATTTAACGAGCTCGAGGAGGGTAACACATGCTCAATAAAAATCACCTTCGGTAAGTTCCTCTTCCTTTATTTAACGAACTAGAAGTAAGGGTTCGATCCCATATGGGCCTGTTGATGTTTTGTTTAGCGATTCCAAAGACAAAAAACTCGAAGGTTTTTCATGATTATAGAGTTTGGAAAAACACTTAAAATAGAAATCTCTCAGTTCCTTTTTCGTAAAGTAGTCTGACGAGACCAAAAAATAGATAAAATAATGCTCAACAGACGTTTTCTTCAAATGATTTAATGAGCGTGAAGAGAACAAGGTCCCTCGGGAATCTTTTCATCTTTAGAGAGTTTGAAAAGAACTTAAAGATGACTCCAGTGTTGTCCTTTTTTGTAAAGTAGTCTGACGAGACCGAAAAAGAGATAAACTATCGCTCAACAGACGTTTTCTTCAAATACTTTAATGAGTGTGAAGAGAACAAGGTCGCTCGAAAGACGCCCTTTCAAACCATTTAATGAGTGGGAAAGGAAGCAAGATCACTCGACAATCTTTTCATGTTTAGAGAGTCTGAAAAGAGCTTAAAGGAGACTCTAGGGGGTTCCTTTTTCGTGTATCCATACAGGTCCAAAAAAGAGATAAAAGTCTACCCAGATACATTCTCATGTATTTACGAGCACGAGAAAGAACAAAGACTAAGCTCGGTATGCCCCCATCTTGAAAGTTAGTGGCTTAACTCCAGAATGATCAACAAAGGCTGGAGGCATGCCCTCCAAGATTCAATTCATTCACCGGCTCTAAGGTTGTCACCAATTTCTCTAGTAGATGAGAAAAAGGAGAAGGGTGGATGAAAAGAAGGTTCAAGAGAGATGATTGTTTCATTTTTTAACGAGCTTGACATAGAAAAAGAACTATGCTCAGGACCTCTGTTTCATTTTTTAATGAGCTTGCCACAGAGAAGAGAAACTATGCTCGTGGTTTCTTGATCATGGCTTCCAAGAGGATAATGCTCTGGAAGGGTACCATGTCAAAGGATAAAACATGGTCATGGCCTCTAAGAGATCTTCGCTGGATGGAAGATAATCACTGGAGAAGGAACACATGTCGGGGGTCGCGATAGGAGTAAGGATATCAGGCTCCAATAATCCTACTGAAGAAATCACCATGTCCACTACCAGATCCAAATCGTCGGAAGTTGAAAGCATGGGAGATGATGAAAAATCAACACCAGGAGGGGAGATAGATGATATATCTTCCCTAATTTCTTAACGAGGGGGAAGAAAAGAGGAGCGGTGACAGTTATTATCTTGAGGTAACTTGTCAATGAGAAACATTTCCGGAATAGATTCATCCGAAGGAAAAGTTGGGGAAATGTAGTCGATCGCAGATGACAAGGAGCTTAACCGTGATTGCATCGAGGAACTGTCAAACGCCAATAGATGTCGGGCATATGACGAGGAAGAAGCGGATTGGGTAGAAAGGTATGACATTTCGGTTGGACTAAGTGGCATGGTGTCACTTAGTGCATCAAATTCCAACAGACGAGGTACAATCCAAGGGTCAGATGATTCCAAAGATTGATAAGCCGCAATTGAAATCATATCGACGGTGGCAATATGATGTGTATTCAGTGGAAGTGGTGTAGGGAAGGTACCCATGAGGCTAGAATCTTTCAGTAAGCCAACACCAACACTTTCATACGTGATCTTGTGGTCTCCCAAGAAAGGAATATTGTTGGTAGCGGGAATGCGAGCATCGGTCGTGCAGAAATCCAACTGATCAACAGTGACAATTTTTCCCTGATGAGGAAATTGGACACATCGGAAAAATGATGAGGCAACGACAATCATAGCATAAAACCAACTTCTCCCAAGTAACAAGTTGTAATCGAGGGGAGCATCGACCACCTCGACATCAACAGTAACAGTTTTGCCACCCAATTGGATGGGCAGGGAGTGTAAAATCCCATGGGGATGAAAACCTCACCCATCGAAGGCACGTAACATCGTTGGGGATTTTTTAAGTGCCGATGATTTTAAACCTTTCCAACACGCTAAAGACATGACACAAGTTGATGCTCCCTCATCCAGAATAGTTCGATGGATTTGTTGGTTATGAACGACAACATCAACTTGGAAAGCAAGTTGGTGGGAGAGTTGAGACCAATAATTATCCAGGTTAAACATGATATGATTAGATGACTCAGGATCAACAACACCAAGAGTGGTCAAGAGCATTCTACGTTGACTGGGGCAATGCTGTAGAACTTCTAACGCAGACATAGCACACGGTGCTTGAGCCAAATCTTCAACAATGTTGTAGTTTTGGGCAGCACGTGAACTAGGATTAAAGGTAGCTTTGCGGATAGTGCTCTTAGGAGGGCATAAGATAGAGTCGAATGTGGGTTTCTTGATATGAAGTGGTCCAGACAGAGGATTAACCGATGGAAGACTAACAGAGGATGATGATGGATCCAGTAAAGTGTCGGCACTATTAGTGTCTTTTCCTTTGTCAGGGTTACCTAGTGTGTCGTAGGTATTAGAGAGAGTGGTCAAATTAATCCCATTAAACATATAAATATGTGCACTCGACGAGGCCTCATCATTAGGATCGCTAGAACTGCCCCCAGGAGAGGGGGTTTGAGCAAATATGGATTGCTGCTATGGAAAAGGTTGAGTAAGCACAACGGGTTGTGACTTCCCTTGGAAAATTTTGGCCACTTCATTGCAAAGTGGAAAATCTCAAGTGTAGTGATCGTCACCTTAAATGATACATGGGAATTTCAGTTTCCATTGGGGTTGCGTTTCGGTAGCAGGTGTGTGATTTTTTGGTTGTTCAATATTATTTTTTGATTTATTCTTTGTCTTCTTCTTACCTCCAGGTTGTTGTGAAGGGGTAGATTGAACTGCATTCACCTCAGAGATCTGAGTTTGGGGGGAGGTAGAGGAGGGTGTCGATGATTTGGAAAGAGATTGAGTTTTGACGAAATCGATAACACCATCTGCATGAGATGAGGATGATGGCTTAGAAGGATCGGTATTAGCTCGAGCAACATTCGGAAGAAAATCATACAAAGTACCAGGCTGGGAATAAACCAAATCTAAGTACTGAGCCCAAGCGATGGCTTGTTCCTCTGTGACCGCACCACCCATGGCGACATCACGAGAAATTGGGGGTAAAAATGATTTAGTAAACCATTATGCCAAGAGCATGTCAGGAATGACTACCTTGATCATCCTTCGTCGTCGCCTCCACTCATGAATATGGTCAAAGATATGCATAGATTTAGTTTGATGAAGGGAGGTCAAGAGTTTAGTACCTGTCTCGTAGAAAATAGGCAGTTGAAAGTGCGTGAGGAAATACATGGAAAGGGAATTAAAATCATGAAAATAAGCACGTGGTAGTTCAATATACCACTTTGCTGCTGAACCAGTAAGCGTTCGCTGGAAAAGACACAAACGTATAGAATCATCCATGAGGGAATTTGATGAACACCACAAATGGAAAGTCATCACATGGTTGTTTGGATCTTATCCAGGGTTTCCATCAAATTTCAGAATATCAGAAGGAAGATTAGCTGGAATGACTGGCCAAACCGGTGAATGAGAAATAGGATCATTAGTTAATCGAGACAAGTCTGAGAGATCTAGAGTCGCAAGGAAAGGTAGTTGTCGGTTAATGTGCGAATGATATTGGTGTGGCATAGGAACACCAGTAGGACCATAGACTGGGTTAGATGGATAGTTGTAAGCAGTACGTCCTCCTACATATGGTTGTTGTTGGCCAGGACAAGTAGGATTCGATGGTGCATGAGAAACATGGGCATAACCCGGTGGGTTTTGAACATTATAGGCCGGGTGATTTATTTTCCCGTGAGGAGGATAAACATTTTGGCCTTGAGAATGGTAAGGAGTAGATCCCAGTGGTGGATACACATGAGGCCCATGAGGAGGATAAGACTGTGCTCCCGGAGAACTCCAGGTGGTATTTGGGATGTTGCCCGCATAAGATTGCCCGTAAGATGTTCCGGGAGGGATAGGATTGGATACTCCTCCTAGGGGTTTATTATAAAAGTTCCCCCCAATGTGGGGTTGGGTAAAAGAGCCTCTTGAAGATACTCCCCAGGATTGTGAAGGGTTTTTAACAAACGAGGGTTGTCCCCCTACCAGCAGTGGATTTACGACTGGGGTATGGCTGGAAAACGGAGGTTGCCCTCCAGGAGGAGCATGAAAAGGGGATTTTCCCCAAGGAGGGGTAGGCCTTCCATGGAAAGGTAATTCTCCAGAAGGGAAAGGTATGTTGGATGGTGGTTTCCCTCTAGCTGGTTGTGTTGGGCCAGCAGGGGTCTGCATTCTCGGGTGAGAAGATGTCCCAACAGAATCGTGTGGAACATGCGGAGCTGCAGAGTGAAAAATTATAGAAACGGGGGTAGAGATTGAAGTGTTTTGGGGAGGAGTAGAGGTGACGAGTCTAGAATTAGGATGGACTTGTGCTGGCATGGCAGTAGAGTGAATAACCTGATCGATTGGGTGATTCATGGTTTGACCGGATGGTCCTGTTTCACTAGGAGGGTCATGAGGATGAAAGGGTTGTCGAATATATTCGAAATGTTCATAGAGATCATGTCCCAATGAATTCCTCCATACAGAACGAGCAGGTGTGGGATTGGTTTCTACTGTGGTGCTAGGACAAACAGCAGTTCTATACGCGTCACCAAAGAGTGGTTCCGTGGATCCCATATACGTTTTGGTAAATATCCTCTCCAGTAATCGTGGGAATTCTTCATCTATGACATTCCCAAGGGAGTCTAAATGAACCAAAAGTAGTTCGAGAGGATTTAACGACATAGATGTGGTGGGATTTTCAACCGTGTCCAAGCGTCTTCTGGGTTATCTAACGGGGAGAAATAACACTTCCAGTGTCAGATGGATTTTCTACCTCTCTACGGTAGTTGTATTCTAGAGGGTTAGGAGGTAAGGGTTGATAGCCTTCCGGAGGCAACCCTTGCATCCTACGTGATCGACGAAGACCTTTATCGTCTACGGGCTCAATTGTGGAGAATAACAGAACACACTGAAAATCTAGGGCCAACTAACAAAAAGAAACAACATGTGCTAAAAAAATCTAGGAATCAACCAAGCAGACAAAACTTCTCTCGATGACCGTACTAGTTGGTGATGAAATCCAACGTCACGTGATCAAGTCGATAAGGGGTTGGGATATGGTGGAACAATTACAATGGTGACCTCCTTAATGGACTTACGCCTTGGTGCAAGCTTCCACGCAGTAATTGTGGATTTACCGTCCAAGGAGCCCGAGTGAGTTTGACCAATGTTTATTCCAGGTACAGTGAGACTTCCCTTCACCATCACCTTGTGTAAGTACCTAAAGATTATGGAAACTAAAGATACCAATTCGCAGTGAGTCCCTGGGCGGGTACAGTCGATAGTCCTATCTAGAACGTATGGGTAGGATAACAAGTCTGAAATCAAACCTAAAGGCTCCCACACATAATCATGGGTATACCTCCAAGTGACCCCCAATATATGATCCGACCACTACAAATAGTTGAACCACGGAGGGATAATCTCCATAACTCACCCAAATGCGACCTCGTACGTAACCCCTGTGTGAGAGGGGGATCCCAGAAAAACAATATGACAATTGGATTTGACTCTCCCTAACTTAGGATGCTAATGTTTGTTTTTAAAACTTTGGAGAGTTTTACTCACAACCTAATCCAAAGTGCTAACCCTAGTCTACTTTTGGTGGAAGATCCTAAAAACAAAAATGTTCTAGATAATTTTTAATTAGCGTTCGTTTTAGAGATGTTCTTTACTCAAAGGGTGAACGAAAGTGAAACTAATGGAATGATGACTCAATGCCCAAAAAGATGCATAGAATATGATAAGCAATCGTTTCTTTTCGATGAATGCCTATTTAAGGGAAAGAGAAGGAGTCGTTTTCACTTTCAAACACTAATATGCAAAGTCCTCAAACAATTGGTTCTCAATCGAATCCAATGCAATGCTAAAACATTTTCAAAAATTCCTTCTAATATGCAAATCAAGCACTAAAATGTAACTTTTTCATTTGTATGTGAATGACAACTAATTCAATGCGAAAAAACTTATCCTATCAACTACCTTTTCAGATCAAGGAGATTCAGACAAGTATGATTAGATTTCGCACACACAATACACACCCTCTTGCTGTGATTGAAGCAAGAAGCAAATAGAAGACAAAAGATGACAAAGAAAACTAAAACAATTCACACAAAAGAGAGGTGTTCGAAGAACAATGACCTCAAAAAACCAAGTGAGAAGAGTCATAGACTTCAGATGTCTGTCACTGGAGTTCCCACTCAGTCGGATAGGAGAGGAAAAAAGCAGCAGACAAATTTCAAGCTCTCAACAGTAAAAGCTCAAAAAGAATGAAGAAGGGAATAAAATATGAACAACAAGGTGTTTATTTATCAGGTGGAAGCATGTCAAAGGTCAAAGGAAGAATCATTGAGTCTCAAAGCATCTCAACAAGTGAAAAAAACAGGGTTTGGACCTCCAAAATTGCAATTTTGGAAGAGATTTTGGGAAAAAAGGGTTGGCGTTGTGGTATAAATACCACCAGAAAATTATAAAGCTTTGTCTAACACTTCCATGGAGTGCTGGAACTATGCTAACATGGGCAGGGGGGCGCCAGGTGTTATAACCCTAATTTGCACCACATATTCTTACCTGGCATAAGGCCAACTCATATCCCTTCCTTTCCAAAACTATGTTGAACACACTCTTGAAAATCCTATTGGGTCAAGGCCCACGTTCCCTAACCCATTACTGCACCCGTGTACACGCTGTCAGGCCCACTACAACCCGCGTGTACCTAACAAAACACAAAAATAGGAAAGTTGCCGACGGGACAAAAATCTATGGGTCAGTTAACTGAAACTCTCGGCCATGCATGGTCGAGAGTTCGTCCAAAACCCTAGCTCCTTCTAGCCTATAAAAGAAGGGGTAGGGGTACCATTTGGAGGAGAAAAATTATAGCGAAGAAACTCTACCCATTTGCTGAATCCATTGTCCCAACCCTTTAGCCTTTCCTCAAGCCTAAGGAGAATTAACGCAAAGCAGTTGGAGGACAAAAGAAGAGGAGGAGCCCAGAATCAGGATCAAGGAGCGGTGGCTGGTCTTGACTTTGATTGTAAGTTGATTCATTTTGAAAATAATAAAAGAATACTTTTCCCATCCCAATGCATGAGTTATCTATGATTTGTTTAATTTATGCTTAATTTCTAACCCTCAAGTAGAAAAGTAGCATGCATGCGTAGTGGTTTGTCTTGATTGTAGGATTATCTTTGGAAGGATCAGAGCAAGAAAGCGGGCAAAGCGCAACAGAGGATCTACACCAAACATCAGTAAAAAAGGTTAGTAGTTCCTTTCCATGCATGTATTGTGAAAGAGGGGTTTAAGTTTTGGGTGGTAGGTTAAAAAGTAATTTCTTTACGGTCAAAATCTGCATGCAAGTCTGACCCTAGTTTGCTAGTCCGTAGGGTATTTTTCCCAATAACAGAATTGAGGACCATACTGGGGAAGATACTCTTTAGGGTTTCTAGATTTAGTTGAGTTTTTGGGTAGTTTAAGAGATTAGATTTTTTGTTTCTTTGCATGTCTTTTTCTGTAAGGCCCGATCTAGTAGGGAGCTTGGTTCTTGATACCAGTTTTCTCTGATTGTTGCTTGACGACAATTGTCGAGACCCACAGAGGTACACGCAGCCTGCATAAGGCCTGCACGCATGTGCCCACGCCCTAGCCTTCTATAGCCCGCGTGTGAACGCTTGCTGTAGAGGTTTCAATAGCGTGTAGGATCTCAGATAACTTAAGAGGCAGTCCTCCTCATCCCTGTCAGAATTATATATTCTCAGGGGGTTTTCTAGATCCTGTCTGAGTCTTGCTGGTTCACAGTCTTGTCTCAGTTTGTCTTTTTGTGTTTTGTTATTCGTTGCAAATATTTTTTTTTATTTTCTATTATAAGAAGCATCCAAGCCTTCAAGGGACCCTGGTTGTCAATACTAGAGGCCTCTTCTGTGTCTGGGCTGCCTGTTTTTATTTTTTGTCTTAGAAATTATACATACACGCGGCCTATACAAGGTCAGACCACGGGTACACGCATCCTGTTTCAGCTCAACACGCGTTCGCACGTGTGCTGTTTCAGTGACAGTAGTGTGCTTGACAGGCTGCTTTTTATCAAGGTGGGGCAGTCATCCCCTCTTTTGGTGAGAAGTATTTCTCTTAGGTGTTTAATTATAGGGTTGAACAGTCAGTAGGTTAGGTCAGCTTACCCTTAGCCTGCTTTTTCTTAGTTGATAGTTGGTAGAAAAGATAAAAAGAAAAATTTTGTTTTATGGTTTTTAGACAAGCATAAGAGTCTTTGCTTTCTTGATTGCCATTGTGTGTCTTTACTCTAATTCTTTGCAGTCTTCTCTTTAAGAAATTTTTTTTTTTTTTTCTTGGTTTTAGGCTTGTCAGTATTTTCCCTTTGTTGCTTGATTAACACATAAATAAAAAAAAAAGAGAAAAAAAAAATCTTTTCATTTTGTTCTTTGTTTGAAGATTGTGTTTCTACATCAATAGATAGGAAGAAGTCTTTTTGTTCATAAGTTTTTTGCAGTACATTTAGAGCATAAGTAGCTCGTAGTCAAGCGAAATTCCTTTATGTTTGCTGCATGAAATCTTAGAAAAATTGAAAAGAAAAAGAAATCTTTCTTTGTGAAAAGTTGTTGATTTTTGCATTTAGTAAAAGTCTTTTGTTTCCAGCTTTTTTCATTTCGTTTTTTCTTTGAGTCTTTACACATCATCAGTTTCACCTTCATACCCTGTGACATAAAAAATCCAATAAAAGAGACGCTAATTTAAAATCTATTAGACTTTTTGTTTATAGGGTTCATACACTAGTTCAGGACTAGGGCCTTGGATTAGGTTGGAGAGGAAACTCTTCAAGGCCACTAAAAACCAAACATTAGAGTCTGTGATAGGGAGTGTAGAAGTCTAGCTTCATGGAAGCTATCCAGGACCCCCCTCTAACACAGGGGATAAACACGAGTTCGCATGAGGAAAGGTAGTGGAGATAACCCCTCCAAAGCCGGTCCAAGCGTAGTGGAGAACACATATCGAGGATTTGTTTTGGGATTTCGTCATTTGCATTTTCCACGGGGCTTCATGGGTCTCGAATCCATTCGAGGTCCTTAGTTGTCTTCCATACCATTTTCTCTCGATACCCTTGACAGGTTTCGGGCTTGATACCCTGCTCATTGTGGTCTACCCGAATTTCGACTGTACCCTCCTGGTGACTGTTCACGTGCTGGCAAACTAGTTTCCAATCTTTTTAGGGACATAAACAGGTGACTGCAGAGGTATATCTCCGTACCTAGGACAGACATCGGGCCACGCTTTGAAGAGTATACCCATAGGGTGCTTCCGTGTTCGAGTTGCACTTGCACCGATAGGTTGCTCTAGTGTTTGTTGTTGTAATTGTTCTTACAACTAGTTTAGTGTTTGCTTGTCTTATCTCTTAGGGGCTTCTTTTTTAGTGTGTGTTATTGTTTGAACATGTAGAATACCTTAGCATGTCTTTGATATTCTCACACAGTGGAGGATCCCAAGCTCCACCGGTCACGAAGGCTTCTGGGCCTGCCACCATTTATACTGGAGCCACCCCCGCCACCATTGAGGCGGAAGCTAGACCAACAAGGGTCTTTCGAAGAAACCGGGTCACAAACCATTGTGCCCGAACAACTCCCAGAGGAATCAACCACCAATATTGGCTCAGTCGAAACCCCAACCACTGATACTTGGCCATCGATCAGTGTACCAATCCGATTTTATGAACGCCTGTTAGTGCCTCACACAGCTATGGAAACAAACGCTGTTACTTCCTCTGGGAATTCTTCCATTCCCACCACCATTGCTACCATAGGAGAAGCATCTCCTCACTTGCCTTCGTCAGTCTGAGCCACCATGGTCTCATCCGCAACTACGTCGCATAGTGGACCGATCCCATCTATCGTGGCGACCACAACTCCCTTCACACCTAGTGCGATAGGCCCTCCGTTCTCATACGGTATGCCTAGTTCGAGCACAAGTCCTGCACTCACTCACTCCACTTTACAGACTTTGAGTCTGGGAGAAAGGAGCTCTAACACTCCTCTGCAAGGTCAACTTGGGGGCACTTCCATCCCTTTTAATGCTTTTCCTTACGCTGGAGGTCATATCTCTTCTTCGTCCCCTTCGCTTGGTGGTCTGCATCAATAGTCCGTCGGGCAGCCTGCACACACTAGTTTATTTGGAGCCGGGAGTCAAGGAACACCTGCGCAAACTATGCCAGTAGGTTCATCACCATTTGTTTGGAACGAGACGTTTGGTAACACCACTTTTGCATCCACTGCTTTCCCGTCCGGGGGCACTCCTATTTTTGGACAGTCTACTCTGGCACAGGGTACTATTCCTGCGCCGGGGGCACATATAGCAGGACCTTGGAACTCAGGACAAGGATCCATTCCCTCCTCCGGTTCTGGGGTAATTATTTCCATAGTCAATGGAACCCTAGACAGACTTCTATGCCTCTCCCATCATGACCAACATGGGGTAATCCTTCCCAAAGTCCTTCAAACATGATGCATGCCCAACACCCGATGTCCTTTATGGGGAATCAGCCAATGATGTCTCCACAGATGAAAAATCCTTACGCTAGTCAGGGCCATGGTTTCTACCAGAATCTGGTCTAGCAACCAAACTTTTCCTTGCAACCTGGTGCCAGTCAAACTCCATGACCCTTTTTCCCAGGCTATCAACATCAACCCAAACTACCATTCCTGGAGATGTTACACTTGCCAGATTTGACAAGGTTGTTAAATGATCCTATTTGTCACGATCCACGTTGGCCTCCTATGCCAACGAAGTTGACTTTGGAAATTCCCAAGTTCGAGGCCAAGCCTAAAGAAGATCCAGGTGATCATGTGACTACCTTCCATCTTTGGTGTTCATCTAACTCATTGAAAGATGACTCCGTACAACTGCGATTGTTTCAACGCACTCTTATAGGGAGTGCCGCAAAATGGTACATCAAGCTCGATCTCTCAAGATACTCTTCCTTTGGCGAATTAGTGATGGCCTTCCTTAACCATTTCTAGTTACCTGTGAGATACGACGCTGGCACAGAGTTGCTCGCCAATTTTGAACAGACAACAACGGACCATATCTTTGATCATATCAGACAGTGGAGACGCCGGAAGAGCCTAATTAAAGTACCAGTCCCACCAACATTCCTTCTTGAGTGGTTCCTTAAGTCTCTGGTCCCACAATTATCCAAATACGTCGCAACTTCTGGGGTTTTCTCCGAGGAATATGCCATCATGAGGGATCAACAGTTTGAGCTTATCTATTCTTAGTCTGGTTTATTATACAACATCCTGCCGGATGCACCATGATCAATACTGGATAAAACTAGATAGAGAGTTGGACCACATGCCGATGGTATTGTTGGTTCAGCCCAAACCAAGCCCGCTGAGCAATTGACAAAAAAATTGCAATAGTTATCTATACAACACTCAGTGGCCAGACAGACTACTGTTTTGGCTTCTCCTCCTACTCAAATGTCGGATGTACACTCCGTGCAGTCGACTAACCCAAAGGCCACCCAGCAGCCTGAAGGGAAGAAAAAACAACGAAAGAAGGGTAAGGGGGAGAAAAAACCCATTGATAATGTTGGCGAGGACACCACAGCCAAGCGGAAGGCGAGGTATCCATGCAACTTATGTGCGGAAGACCACTCGACCCATCTTTGTCCTTGACTTGCAGAGGCCCAAAAGTTTGTCACACAGCAACAACAAGCAGTGTTGACTAATCCCTTTCAACATGGGAAAAATTTAACTCAAGCCTCTACAAGTGCAGAAGGGGGCAGTCAAGAAACCTACCCTCCTCCAAACAATCCCTCATCCGCAAATGTATATATGGTTAAGGGTGATGCTTTAATAACAACTAGAGCACACGACTATAGTAAACCAAGCACCTCTGAGAAGGGTAAAGAAGCCAAACTCCCATCTCTTCCTCTACACATTGAGAAGACGTTGGGAGAAATGATGACACACATTTCAAAGGGTGCATTTAAGAAAGATTCTCATAACCCAAATGCAAGGGCCATCTAGAATTACTCTATGGTGGAGGATTTATCACAAACCCCTTGTGAAATGTCCACTTTGGAGGTCCTCCAAAGTTGCCATGCTCAGAGGAAAGCCTTGCTAACTACTTTAGGCTCTACTGAAACTTGTAACCTGGGTACCATCATGCTAGATACGACTGACTTAAAACCTCATCTGCCTTACCACGTCGTGTTTCAGATAGTAGTGGCTCATCCCATGAAAACTTTTACACACAATATCTTCCGCACGGTGGTCGACGAGGGCACCTCGACATGCGTTATGTTGTTAGCATGTTGGAAGGCCATTGGCCAGCCCACTTTGTCTCCATCACCTACTCTCCTCACTACGTTTGACGGTCATTCTTTCCGACCACACGGCATCATTCCTTTTTTCCCTGTGCAGTTAGGAGGGAAGACCGTGTGTGTCGAGGTAGAGGTAGTCGATGCCCCCCTCGACTATAATCTCTTGTTAGGTCATAGTTGGACTTATGCTATGCAAGTTGTG
>JZKD02S1996993.1:57809-81275 GCA_000966675.3 Picea glauca | reverse complement strand
CTACATCCAAACAAGATATTATAATCGAGTGGGGTGTCGATAACTTCAATGCCAATAAGGATGGTTTTTCCCCCGAGTTCGATGGGGAAATTTTGAAAGACCCTTCAGGAGATGAAGGTCATCCATCATAGGCTCTCAAATTGATGGCATATGGTATTAGATCAGGGGAGTTGAGTTTCTGCTATACAGTTTTGGACATGATGCACGTGGATGCACCTTCATCAATGATATATCGATGAACTGTGATGTTCTGGATTTTGACTGGTATCTGGAAAGCTACAAAAGTGGGGAGATGAGGTTCTCCACTATCTACATCAAATGTGATGAGTCTAGTATCAGCAGGGTCGACTACCCATAGGGAGGAAAGCAATGATTTCCAATGAGTGGGAAAAGTTTGGAGGATCTCCAAGACTGACATGCTGCAATATATTGCGCCAAGTCATCGAACCAACTGTAATTGTGTGCTGCCCTATCCTGAGGGTTTTTGACATTCCATTGTAATGGGATGCAAGGAATATGAAGGGGTGGTTCAGTGTTAGGGCGTGGAATCATCAAATGTGGTATGGTTGTAACTGGAGCTGTCTCCAAAGTGGTGAGAATAGATTCAAGGGGTGCGCTATATTGACAACTGCATGTTTGTATAAGAATTTGTTCCTCACCAGTGAGGAGGATAGTACGATATGTTGAACTCCCAGGGTTTTGATATTGTCCCATATGTGGTGGGGCAGGGTGTACTTCTTGTTGGGTATTCATCACACCTTGGTGTGGATTAGGGTTTTGCAACACCGTCAGGGCTGGTTGTTGAAAATACTATTGTGGGGTCTGCTGAGGGGCAAGAGGTGCTGGAGGACATGGCACATTCATGGAATATTTCATTCGTTTTAAGTCTGTGATTTGGGGGCAATGGTGAGTATAATGACCATGCTCACAGCAAAGGGCACAAGGGAAGTTCCTCTGGAGTTTGTTGTTGTTCCTCCCTTGGAGTTTGTTGTTATTGCCCTCTTGGGGGTTTTATTTCCATTGATTCTGGTTTCCCCGAGTAGGTTGGTTCTGTGGGGAGTTGTTTCCCCCTGGTTCGGGATTATTATTGTTTTGTTTTTTTCCTTTATTTTTGGAATTATTTGACTAATGGAATGGATTTTCCATATGCAGTTGTTCAAAATTTTGAAATTTCTGAATGGTAGAGGGTTGAACAAAGTTACCCCCAGCATGTGGTTGTCCTTGGGGTGGAGCCATAGGTTGTGGAGGGCTAGCAAATGGGAAATACAAATTATTTTGTGGAAACGATCTATATGGTGCATAGGAAGGTGTTGTGCTTTCACTAGTTCTCAAGGTGTAAGATGAGGTAGAGGGAGTACCAGAACTTGGTTGAACAACCAGGTGCATCATGGGTGTTGATGCGGGTCCACTCATGGGTGGAGGGGGTACAACAGGGTATGGTGGATGATAAGGGGGAGGAGGGTAATAAGGGGTTCCTCCATATATTGGTGGATGTTGTGGTGTACCGTTGTACATAGTTCGTGGTTGGTTGTACAAATTGTGGTGTGTTGTGGTACCAATCAATCCATCCGCTGAGTGAGACATCCCAGGTATGTCCTTGCTGAATGGTATGGGTCACGGGGCGTCAGGTAGTACTGTATATAAGTATCCTGATTGTGGGTAAATGAGGTCATACTGTTCAGCCTTGCTGATGGCCTCCTCTTCAAATTGGGAGAAGGTGGAGGCCACATTTTTGGCAAGGAGAGGAATGAGTGATCTGAGAAACCAATCGAGGTATTGTTGCTTGGTGGTTTCTTCTTTGCATAGACCACGTCATCGACACCATTCATGAATGTGGTCGGCGATATGTGTGGCTGAGGTTTGTTTAAACTTAGAGAGCAGTTCTAGACCATTGTCATGGAAAATTGATAGTTGAAAGAAGGTCAAAAATGTTTTGGCCAATGATTCAAAAGTCACATGGGACCCTAATTTCTCATCTACATACCACCTAGCTAATGGGCTTGTGGGTGTGTGCTGAAATAACCTTAATTGGATAGATTCATCCATGATGTTGTTTGAAGAGAACCATAGGTGCAAGGTCATGACATGGTTGGCAAGATATTCTCCCGCCTTTCCTTCAAACTTGGGAATGTCTGAAGGTAGTTTGGTAGGCATTTCAGGTCATGTGGGGTTGTGCAATATAGGGTCATTTGTGAACTTGCTCAAATCAGATATGTTGAGGGAGGCCAAGTATGGCATCTGAAGTGGTGGTGGAGGGTTAGTTCCATCCATGCTGTGAGTGGTTTGTGTACCTAACCCATGAGGAGGGTTAGGTGGGGTTGTACTTCCCCCTTGGGAAGAATTTTCCACCCTGCTTCCTTGTAAAGGAGAGCTAGTGGACGGTTGGCCTTGGGAATTGGAACCAAGTAAAGTGGAACCAAGAAAAGTTTATCCCAAGAGTGTAGCACTCATAGGGGTGTGAGATGGTTGAGCCGATGAGTTGGAAAGACTAGGAACTCCACCTAGAATAGGAGGGAGACTTAGCAAGCATCTAGAACGACGAGGATTTTGTGGGTCCCCTATGATGTCTGACTAGCAAAGTGAATGTGTGCAAATAGTGATGAGAGCAAGAAATGAACAAGATAATTTGTATAACTTGGACCTTCACAATATTTCTCACAATCGTATGTAATCACAAGAGAATTATATACAATTCAATTGAAAAAGAAGTATACATGTGGATAGGTGGGTTCTGTCCACATGGGAGAACAAAGAAAACAAATGCTCATGTCCTAAAAAGACATAACATCCTTCCTCTCAAATAGCACTGGACCTTCCAATAGTACTCAACAGTGGGATCTGAAGCCACCAGAAGAGGAAGTGAAGGATGAAATAATCAGTTATAATGAGGGTTAGAGGGTGCATATCCCGCAAGAGCTGGCGATATTTCCCTATAGCCACACAAAATCCGATCAAGGTGCAATTGCAGCCCACAATTTCCACCTGGGTAGATTTCCTAAAATTTGGTCACTAGGTACCTCGTTCAAAGTGTGACAATTAGATTTTTGGCTTCAGAAATGTGTCATGGGATGGATCTCATCCAAGAGGTGGGTGCCTCAAAGGGGGACACACAAAACAAACAGACCTCGGCCTTCGACCCTTCACGAGTATCTCCCTGCCTTATGGTGTTAGGAACACTTGACTTGGAGGATTTTATAGTTCCCTATTTGTCAACTTCTAATGTTTGAAGATGTGAGAACCAGATAATGGGGAGTTATTTGGATGCCTATCCACGAGATCCTACCTAGACTAAAAATTTATTTTGGCACCTCCTGTGGAGGAAAAATTAGTGATTTTTTAGAAAAAAATTTAGATGTGGTTGTTTGAGTGATTGGGGGTATGAACCAATCTTGTTGAATTAAGTGGGAGTGGATAATTCCTTCAAGAAAAGTGGGACATTTCAAAATCCCTTTGGAGGAAACTTAATTCAACCTCCATAATTCGAGATGAAATTATGTGAGTGAGTAGTGACTTTGTGTGTGAGCAAGTAATAAAATGTGCCAAATTTTTAATAAGTTAGTTGTCACCTTGCATCACGTGGACTTCATGTGGTCCTTTACAAGTCTTGATTACCTATCTTACTAGATGCCATTGGTACAACCTTGCGGAGTTTTAAGGTCCCTAGAGAACTAGCATGTGGACATATGGGTCCTTACCAATTCTTTAAATTCCGTAATGTGATTTAATCTAAGAAAGATTCAAAAGACTATCTTATATTGCAAGCATGTAAGGGCCCATTACAATAATATTTAAACTCCCATAGTGATGTAAACTAAGAAAGTAGCTTCAAAAACGATTTAACTTTGCAACATGTGGGCATGTATGGGCCCTTACAAATTTAATATGTTTTGAAAAGAAACTAAGAGGGGGCCCTAGGGGGTCTTTTTCCTCTCCTAAAGATTTTGTCTTTAAGGGAGATGAAATCTTCCCTCAATCTTTTTTTTGATTCTCAAGATTGCTCTATGGTCTGAGAGAAGAGCATACTCAATGATTGAAGTTAGATTTATGTTCTTGATGAAAGTGTTTATATATGTGATAGTGAATGATTCCCAGTTAACTTTTATAATCAAAGCAAGCCATCCATGTGGCAAAATGAAAGAAAAAATATGAGAAATATGGTTCTTAACCTCCTAAGTGCCTATGTTTTGACTAACCCTTCATGTGGAGAGGGAATCTAAGTGTGGTGTACATTACAAATTGCATAGAATCAATATTTAGAAGGGTAGGGGCCTTCAAAATATCACAAAAAACCCTTACAATGATGTATTTTTGGACAGATGCGTGGGTCGCAGAGTAGATAGAGATGCATGTGGCACCAATGCGCAAAGAAACAATGACTTGTTGGAACACTGTGCACAAAATGTGTTGAGAAACACAGTTTTGTTGGTGCACGTGCGAGGAAGACATGCCTGTGGGATGAAAAACCCGTGCACGTTCTGATATGCGGCCAGGAAGAAAACTTTGAATGAAATTCTCTTATGCCAACTACAAATTTGGATTTTTATAGGTAGGTCTGGCCGGTTATGATCCTCGCATGGAAAATAAGTCAGAAAGAAGTGCTCAAACAACCCAAATAGGGAGGAAATTGATACCTTCCCCAATATGGTCGCCAATCTGTTGTATCCTTTTCACCACTTGGATGAGCAAAAGAGGGACACCTACAAGTCCAGTTGGGTCAACTAAATAGGACATAAGTTAGTGTATGAGTCAAATGACTCAATCACATGAAATAAAAAAACAACTAAGCTAATAACAACTAAAGAAACAAAAATAAAGTGCATAAGGAAATTAGAATCAAAATCAACCAAACAATTGACCAATATTCATGCCACTAATGGATAGATTTTATTAGTGGGAAAACACCAAAGAGAAAGGGAGAATTATGGGTCCCCTCTTCCTCCAAGGGAGGGACCTTGAATCCCCTATGTGAGAGCTATTCTTACAAATATAGAACTAAAAAGAAAATGGTGAAGAAATCCAAAGCTCATTCCCTCAAGAGGTGAGGAGAATAGCTCAATAAAATGATGCTAGTATGCTCCAAGAAGGAAAGAAGTTCCTTGTAGGAGAATAGAGGTAGCATAACAATTCAAATAGATTCTTGAAAATATAGTGCACCCATGGCCTCTTTTTATAGCAAATCTTTGAGGCATTATCCAACTGGTCTTTAGTGTGAAAAATGGGTCCTTTAGGTCTTTGACCACCCCCCCACTCGGATTCAGTTCGGATTTGAGGGTCAAATAGACTTGGGATCTGAACCAGAAGTTGGTGGGAGGCCGACCATAATCATAAATGCGTCATTCTCAGTTGTGCGTAGATTTTTTCATACACAGTTGTGCATCAGGCACATATGCACTTTTCCTGCATTTTCAACTGGCGCATGTGCGCGTGCTTCCTTTGTATTATGAGTGCATGTTGATTTTATAACTGGTTGTATAGTTTCCGTCCTTTGAAAATGCATTTTTTGGGCCATGAATAAACTAATAGGTGTTTGGATATGCTAGATTCCTATAACCATTTGTGGATGAAATTTCAGTGATAACAATCCACAAGCAAACAAAATAGTAGAAGCCTTTAACAAAATCATTGAAAATGCACTGACGAAGATATGAAACGTTAGTAGGGATGATTGAGACCTAAATATACTGACTGTATTGTGGGCATACATGACCACATGCAATAAGTTGACAGGACAAACACCATTCAAATTGGTATATGAACAAGAAGTAGTGGTGCCACTAGAATTGTTGGTACCCAGTCTGTGCATAGCAGTGATTACGAACATGACAAAACGAGGTGCAATATAGGATAGGATGAATCAATTGATGATCATGGAGGAATACATGATCCTAGTAGGGTTCCACCAAAAAGTTCAAAAAGGAAGGGAAAAATATTGTCATGACAGATATATCAAGAGGAAAACTTTCAAGGAAGGAGACTTAGTATTGATGTATGACAGTAAACCCCTTCAACACCTAGGAAAACTCAGAATTTACTGGTTAGGACCATACAAAGTAAAAATTGTCAGAGATGGGGGAGATGTACATTTGAATGAATTAGGAGGCACAAAATGGAGAGGGATGATCAATGGGAGCCAAATGAAGTTGTACAAGGATAGTTGACCACCTACAACCTGTTAGAAAAAACAAAAGAAAAAAAAGAAAAAAAAAACAAGATATAGTGCAGGACATCAAAAGATAAAAACACGGGCATAGTGCGCCAAAAATAGAAGTAGCATGCACACTATACAATTCTATCCCAATGGAGACAAGAAAAACAGTCACTACAAAGTGGAAACAGGCAAGAAAGGTGGATAGGGAAAAAGAAGCGCCAACTGATGGCGGCTATCGGAATTGAATGCCAAAAATGACTGACGGGATGTTGTATCAATTGTGCCAACTGGTGATAGCAAGGGAAATCAATGGAAAGTACAATGAAACTGGTGGTTCAATTAAATCATAATCATACTAATGTCTCCAAAAAGATTAACATGACGCTAATACAAAGAAAGAACATGACAAAAAAAAGGTTATCCTGAAATCGGGGAAGTTATAGAGCGATAAAGCATATGAAGTACAGAGTGAAGGTTGCATATGTTGCAGAGGCCATTAAGCTCGGTGAATGAAAACTTTACCACCATGGCACCACCCAAACAGGGAGAACCGAGCTAGACTTCCAGACAAACCCGAAGTAGTACCAGAACACAATCGCAACCACAGGGAAGAAAAAAACAACCATCTCAGCCCCTAGAAGTCATCAACGTGGATGAAATCCTGTCGCGTGATACAACACTAGGAAGCCCCACACCCATTGTGGAGGAAACCCAATAGAAAACACCAAGGGGCATGAACATTGATATGTCAGAAGAGGGACAGGGCCAACAGGATGAGGACACAGGCAACCAAGTGCAACCCGAAAACCCTATAGAAGCCCCGAGAGTCAATGGGATGACTCCAAATCAGAAAGAAATGACCATGCTAGAAATATCACAGAAAAAAAACCACATGAGGGAGACATGGAAGATGTCACTAGACGACTAGAGGAGTATGCCGAAGAAAGAACAATGGAGGCCGAAACCTTGATCCAGTGACCACAACAAAAGGGAAAGAAGACGATACCTAGGTCACTACGCAGGAAACCCACCGTAGGCATTGTCTTTCCACGCATTCTAGAAGGGGTACATGTACCAGAAAATGTGTTAGGCCACATATAAAAATTGAGGTACTCATACCATGATGTAATAGACACGTACAAGTTCCCAGAGTTCACCAGGAGAGTCTGCCTATAGACTAGGGGTATAGGACCCTTTGGTGACCTAATTAATCAACTAGTCCAGTGGGCAGTAGGACTGGCCAAAACTGAGATTCTAGGTTTGTTGGACCTACCACACTTTGGGAGGGGCCAGTATGAAAATAGCAGCGTCAAGAATCTAATGGCAGTCAAACATGGCAGATACCTATGGATGGAATAACTCATCTCAATAGACATAGAGCTCATCGCATACATCACAAGGCTTCCATCACGGGGTGAGGATCCCACATAGTTCATGGAGGAAAAAACAAAGGAGAAATCATTGGCTGAGGAAATGAAGAATAAATACAGAACCGAAAGGGGGTCACGCAGAATCATCATTAGGCATATTGGTGACACCGCGACAAGAATGGACACAAAAATTATGGCATGCAAATTACTCAGGAAATGGTGCAAGAAGGAATTTCCAACCGTGGTTGTCGTAGTTGTAGCACAATGTGTTGAGGGCACCACACTGAGTTGGTCCCCTTATTTGTTGAATCTATTCCTAGACATTTGTAAGGATGCACAATATCTAGGGACATAATTTCATTATTCATGGCTACTCATCCTGATAACTGTGATTGGATGGAAGGAGGTGAAGTATTCATTTTTTCTACTAGACCCACTCCTTGCCACGAAGCACAATACTTATCACTCGGGGCCACTTTAGACTCCAAGAACAAAAAAGAGAATGCAACTATATTTGAAGGCTATCTCAGCAACATACAGGACAACATCGCCAACACTTAGAGGGAAACACCGAAATAAACTTCATAGTACCAGGGCATATCCAACTTCAAAGCCACTAGACATGCAATGTGGATCTAGTCACACAAATATCCCAACAATCAATGACTACAATTGTGCTACTGCATCACTCAGGAAGACATAGATGTTACTATTAAGGATTGGAAAGATGAATGGAGGATTCCAATTCTCATTTGAGAAGTACCCGTAGAGATAGAGAATGAGGAGGAGGTGATAAGATAGTAACAAACACAACTCGAGGAGCTGATAAGATAGTAACAAGGCACACAATAAAAAAGGGGGGACATCTAAGATAGGTTCCCAAATGGGGAATAATAAAAAAACATAGGCACCCCAGGTATAATAGAAACAGGTTGAGGCAACACATAGAACTATATCAAGTGATACTCCAGAAGAGAAAGGCCAGACTAAGAGGCCAGTCATCCAGACAAGGGGTGTGCGCAAGAAGAATAAGGAACACAAAACTCCCCCATAGTACACGATCATCGAGGATGATGCAGACATGGTGGACCAAATTATTCAAGATTGCACAATCGAGAATTTCTAGAACGTTGCGTGCCAAAGGGAAATAATTGAGGAAGAGCTGACCCATATGCGACATCTCCTCAAGAAACTTGGAGAAGCATAGGTATCCAACATCAGCGTAGAAACGGGTCTGTCAGCATCACAGATAGGAGGTGAAGCTGGATGAAGCAAGTAGGATAGGATCTATACGACAACACAGACGAGCTCAACATTTCACGTCACACCCATCATGTTGCGCATGAACAAAATCGTGGGGTAGACACCCCTAAAGGACTTGGCTCAAATACAGTTGGTATTGACATGGATACCAACCAAGGCCTTGTATAAACTACAAGTCAACATTACACGGGAGGTATAGTCTCATGCACACACAGATACACCGGAATTGCAGTAGACAAAGGACAATCGAGATGAACTGGAATTGATACTCGAGTAGTCTAAGTTCGAGACCAAATATGAGAAGGAACGCATGAACGGGATAGAGATAAAAGTGGTTGTAGCCTACGATACAATCCCAAAGAACGCGCAAACGACCGAACTCACGGTGACAAAGAAGATTGATCATATTGTGCAGACAATCGATCAATACCAACATGATATTGAGCATCTACAGGAGTAGCCCACACCTACCAATCCACCATAGGTGAAGGAGAAAAGGAAACAAGAGGAAACAACATGGATAAAGAAGATAGAGTGACAAGTCCACGCAGTGGCCAAATTGTTTGAGAAAGCATCATAGCTCTGGATGAAGCTAGAAGAGGATCAACAGGTCTAGCAATGGAATGAGGAAGGAGAAAGTATAAGTGCATCTATTCAAGACCTCAAGCAGAGGAAGAAGACAGTGTCGATCACATATCGTATCAAAGGAGCGCAAGATATGAAGAAATTTTAGGCTGAACTCATAGTTGCGCAGACATAGAAAAAGGAGTGTCGGTCTCAAATGGAACCGCTCCATGAGCGAGCAATAGAGGTCATTTCATAGGTAGAGGAAGAAAAAACATATATGGCACAAACCCAAGCAAAATGTGCAAGGATGGTCAGCGACGAGATTGTAGTGCAGGTATTGGACACACTCAAGGAGAAGACCACGCGGGCCCAAACACAAGAAATGAAGCTCATGGAGAAGTTCCAAGTGATCAAAAGAGAGATAGATGAGCACACAAGGGTTAGGTGGCTCGGGATGAGCCACATATCAATGTTGTGGGCCTGTTGGAACAAGTTGAATAAAAACGAAAGGATATTTTGGGAAGAAGGCATGCAAAACGAAAGCGACGGCTGGAAGGAAAATAAGAACACGTGCATGAATGGAATACCTAACGATGCTAGGGTTAGGGTTTTTGTAATACATTGTAATGACTAATGAAACACACACACACACATATAGATACCTAGGAGAGAGGGAGGGGGTTCTGAGTTAAGGAGTGTTACTCACGTAAGAAGAGGTAGCTAAGCATGTAACACTACTGTAATCCAATCCAATTTTGTAAGTTGTTGAGTTGTAGAGGGTCAAAAGGGTAGATGTCAAGGGTTAGATCACGGTTTGAGGGGCTTGTTCTAGCCTAGTCCGCCTCATAATAGATCTCGACCCGATTGAGAACGATTTGTAAAGCGCACGATGCTGTAGTTTTGGAACTACCATAATAAAAGAGCTAGAGAGCTAGATCTTTGTGGACGTAGCCCAGGGGGTGAACCACAGTGAAACCTGTTTTATGTGATTGGATGTTTGTATCTCTTTTACTATCTAAATGTTAGAATGAGGTATGAATGAATCAATGGATCTAGTTACATTACATGCTCGAATGAAAATGACAGTATATTTCTTTAATATTTAGATAGGATTCACAATGTGCAAGTCAAATATCTCCATTCAGTCATGGACTGCAAGCACTTGAGCATTGCAGTCACCCCTTAATACTATCTCGAGTGAGACTGTGTAGTGCACCTGTGTACTGGGCTGCCTTCTGGTTTACTAGGAGGGCTGATAGTTTTAGAGGCTTTTTTGGATCCCTAGTAAACCTGAACCTGGGTCAATCATATTAAAAGGTATAACTCAGATAAACAACCAACACCACCTTCATGGGAAAACCATGAGATCTTATACAAATAAAAATATGTTATTTAGGTCATATATGCTATGGAAATGAGTTAAACATGTATTTAAATTAGTTGAGGGAAAATCATGAATCAATATGATTTGATATCACAATGACATTGGTTGTAATAATGTGTGTGTGTGTGTGTGTGTGTGTGTGTGTGAGAGAGAGAGAGAGAGAGAGAGTGAGAGAGAGAGAGAGCGATTTTACTTGGAATGAAAATTGTCCCACCCTCAAGGTTAGATGCAAGAGTCATAATATTGGTACCTTTCCATATCCCATGAACAGTTGGCTCATGAAGAGCCTAACAAATGATTGACTCATGAAGATTGAACATGTCACAAGTGGGATTTGAAATTGATTAGAGAGGATAAAATTTATCTTCTCATCCACCTACACTAGACCCAATTCACACACACTTTTGTGTATGTGTGTACATACAAATATATTGTAATATACCTACATGATAAACATCAAAATAATGATTTTATATTCCAATAATGTAAAGTGTTAGCAGTATGTAAGTTAAACGTCTACTACATAAATTACGTTTTCAAAAATAAACCTTCCATTTAAATACAATGAAAACATTTGTCTTTACATAAATCATCGTCAAATAAAAATTCAATATTTATATTTCAATACAAAGAAATAATCTCTCTAAATAGTAAAAATAAATTCTAGATCTCTCTTCATCTAGAATCACATTTCACAAATTTTACACATAATACCCAACACATATATAATCATTAATATCATAATAATTTACTTCACACACTACTTTTCAACAAATTCATCTTTGATGTTCATCAATCCCACAACCACCAAGTAGAGGAATTTCTATACACATAGTGGTGTAGTATTTTCATTGTCTCTCTCATGCATTATAATAAGAAGCCAAAATTTTGGATAAGATAGGAAGGAAACACATTTATAACATTTTTAGAAAAAAATTATCTTATGCAAGGGTCCAAAACTAGAATGAAGTAAGTTCCATATTTTATTTATATGCTTTATTTATATGCTGGCATAGTGCTAGTGTTTTGGTCAATGTGCACTCATCCTTTGGATTTAAGGTTTTAATTTTGGATATGTTTTAAATTACACATTCATATATCACAATAACACATTTCGTAAAAATAATAATTAATTTTAACTATCACATCTAAGCCACACACTATTTAGACATTTTTTTTATGGATAGTGAAAATAATAATATATTTTTTTTATTTATAAAAATATATAATAAAAAAATAATTATTTTTAAGTACCACACCTAAGCTACACATTATTTAGATATTTTCTATGCGGAGGAGAAATAATAATATACCTTCTTTTATTTATAAATATATATATACTGAGTTTAATGGTTTCAAATAATTTTATTACACAGCACAATATAAAAGGATCAGATCCTTAAAACTAAATTTATATATATTGAGTTTAATGGTTCCAAATAATTTTATTACAAAGCACAATATAAAAGGATAAGATCCTTAAAACTAAATTTTTTGGTCTATAAAAGATACATGTGGTATTGTAAGTCAAACCATTGTATGTGTGGGCTGGTTAATGCAAGTAACTAAAAAATAACCCTCCAAAATCATTCAAGGGAGTTCATACAATAAATTATTTTCATAGACAAAAAAAAAAATAACCCTCCAAAATCATTCAAGGAAGTTCATACAATTTTCATACATCCTATGTACATTCATAGGAAAAATATTATATAATTCAAAATTTCAAAATAAAACCTCTTAACAACTCGAGAATTGTATGGGAAATATAAATTATATTTATCAATATTACATAGACATAGAAACCATTCGTCCACACATATATTTATATTTAGTTAAATAGTTAGCATGCATGACTTTACCACATGAATTTTCACAAATACATTTAGACTAATGAATTATTTATAACAATAATTTCAACCACTAAAATTTATAAGAAATTCCTTCTAGGTTTCCAATATTTAAAAAAAAAAACTTATTTTCAACTCATTTCATAGTTTCAATAAGCTTGCCATCCACATATAAATCATACATGGGTAAAAAAAACAATTATTTTACATAATTTTTTTTTTAAATAGTTAACATGTAGGAACTTCTAAATCATTCCCACACATATTTTTGCAAATAGATTGATCACACATAGAATTCATCGTCTAAAACAAATTTACAAAAATTGTCACAATAAATAATGTCATTATATTCATCATCATACATATACATGATTTAATTCATAAAAAAAATAAATACACTTATATTTCACAAATGGATATTTTACAAAAATTGTCATAATAAATAGTCATTATATTCATCATCATACATGATTTAATTCATAAAAAAATAAATAACTTATATTTCACAAATGGATATTTTACAAAAAATTGTTAAATAATGTCATTATATTCATCATCATACATAATTTAATTCATAAAAAAAATAAATACACTTATATTTCACAAATGGATATTTAAGGTAACTTATTATGGGTAGACTATTTTCCTCCCAATTATAGGCCAATACTTTGTGGATTCCACTCCATGTTGTGATAAAGGCTCCCAGGTTACTCCTTTCTTCATTAAAATCTTCCCACACAAATTAAAATAGATACTACTAAGTTGTTTAATCATTCATAGATAGATGAACTATTTCACCCACTCTACTACCCCACACAACATAGCAACATATTCCATTCTTTCCACTTTACTCCCTTATAAAGTCTCCTCCTCTCTATGCTCTTAAACATGTGTAGTAGGGGTCGTATCACTATATTCTTATATATTGAATTTATAGTAGGTTTATTCTCTTTGGACAACAAACTAACTCTTGGATAGCTTGCAAACATGCCAAAAATATAAAACAATATTAACAAGGTGATTCACTATAAATAATGGTGCTTAATAACATACAATATTCTTTCTTTCAATCCATTCTGGATCATACTTCAACTTGGTTGCATTTATTTCAAGAAAAACCTCCCTTTTATTCAAGAATCTTGTTTTCTTTTAGTTGCTACCACCCCATTCAAATTTTCATGAATTAATGGGTGAATGGGGTGAGAGGGGGGCTTATTTCCTCCACTCCTTTCTTCTTACCTTGATGGTAGGAGTTGGTTATTAGAAAGGATGAGGTAGTTTCTTGAGTAAAGAAGATAATTACTTGAAGTAATTATATCCTTTCACTATGTTCCTAAATTACTTAGCATAACATTAGGATAAAGTGGAAATAGGAAAATTTGAACGAAGAGGGTTATGGATATGATATGAAAAACCATGAGACATAGGTAAATCCCCCTACACCCCCTTACCCTTTCCTTCTAGTGTACTCATATCCCCTTCAATTTCCTTCCCCACTAGTTAGCCTTGGAACCTTTTATTAAAATATAAATGATTAATTTTATATCTCTTTCAAAATCACCATGGAAAATACATAATGTTGTGGAAAAAAATGATTTAGAATGGATCGTCACATGATTTTTCTTCTATCTTGGTAATTTCAGGGTGGAAAAATTGGAGTAATTGGCTTGGAGGGCCCATTTTAGTGGCATGTCCCAGTTTGGAAAATTGGGGTTTGGAAATTTTCGAAGACATTTTGAGGAATTAAATAACATTTGGTTGTATTATGACATCTAGAACTCATCTCCACACCATCGATGTTGATCTACACATCGATTCATTTCCAAGGGTGTGAAAATCACCTGAATTAGAGGTCGTATGCGAAAGTTATGCCTCTCACAAGTTGACCTACCTTGTTGAACGCCATGGTATGAGTGGATGCAAAGTCTCCCCTCATTACTCACACATATGGTGATATACCAATGGGGACTTTTAGGAAGATTCTATAAGGTCCAAAACTTATCATTAATTAAGTTTTGAGGATGAAAAAACCCTAACCCTAAAAAACTATCAGGCTATGTTAAATACTAGACTGCTAGGAGGAAAAAGGGCTTCATTCTTTAGAATTGTATCTGTTCCATAGTTAAGAAGAGAATATATGAGTGGTATTGTGAGAGAATAAAATATGAGTAAAATATTATGTAGCAGACATGCATGCCAAAATGTCAAAGGAAACTCCAAAATGAACACTTTTTTCTTTGTATTTGCATTTCCATAACTGAAGAAAAGTGATCAGAGCATAGGCCTCACCTTCTATCTAGGTTTTTTCTCATATTGGGTTTCCTGGGATACATCTTGATTTCATTTGTGTGGATGGTGTGTTGTTTTTCTTAGTCTTTCAATTTTGCATTTAGTTTATTTCATTAATTTTAGCATTAAGCTAGTGATTATAAATCTGTTATCTAAGGAAAATAAATTTGCATGGTAAAATATTTTAGTATAATACAAGATATGTTTCCATGAACTGTTCTAGTGGAATATCTATGGTAGTTTATAGATTAAAAATATAGTAATGAAAAACATAATTCCAATATAATCAATATTGAGTTCAAAAGGTTGGGACCCAAATACTACATATATTATTTAGTTACATTAATGTTTCTATTTTTTTGAAATAATGTAGATGATGTGGAAATTATCCACTCCCTTAGAGATGCTTGAGCATATAAAACCTGAGAAAAACCAAACTGAAAAGTATAATTATCACCCTACCTTATTCAAAGAACCAATGTTGATCATGTCGCCGAAATAAATACATATATAGATACATACATACACACACATACACATAAAAATACACATAGATACATACATGTATGCATGCATATTATTGGGTCAGATTTATAGTTTCATTGTGTTGAAATAAAGTAGATTATGCTACAATTATCCACTCCCTTAGAGAAGTTTGAGCATGAATAAATTGACAAGAACTAATAAAAAAGGTATAATTATCACCTTTACTTTATTCAAAGTGATAATTTTGATCTCCTAGTCAATTAGTTAACTATTTTCCTGCAAGCTTCTTGACCTTTTCTTTAAGGTAATTGGTCTTCTTCCAAAAAACCTTCTCAATGTGTCTTGTCTTGCCACAATAACAATAGGCGATATTTTTCTTACTCTTATTAGTCAATTTCTAACTGTCAACCAACTGCTTCATTCTTTTGACTAGAGCATCATGATTTAGATCATGATATCCTCCATGGATTATTTTGTTATTTCCATCTTGGCTTATGTCCCTATAATTTTTTCTACCCTTTCCTTTAATGAAATGGTAATGCTTATTGATATCAAGCTCATCTTTATCAATAAAGTTTTCATGTGTCCTAATAAATAGATCACAAAAGGAATCAAAGGTACAGTCTTTAACATCTTCTTTCCTTGAAGCTAAATTTTCATAGAAAGTGAAGCACAAAACATCATAGGGTGTTTTGAAGTTCAACGAGATCATTTCTATCAATTGACATTCCTTATTTGGAAATATTTCCCACATTCACCCAATTTCAACTACAACTCTTTAAAAAGAGACAAATAATCCTCAAACCCATTTAGAGAGAGAGGATTCATAGAGATCAACTCTTTCTCGAGCTGTATAACCTAGAATTCATCAACCTTATCAAATAACTTGTTCAATTTCTTGCAAACTTGATCTAGACAATCAAAGACCATTAGTATGGAACCAAGGCTCCCTTGAGCTATGGAATATCATGATACCTACAACCTCATATTTATTTCCATCGAGTAATAATTTCTCATGATCATATTTGGATTTAGAACAATAGTCATTGTAAACTACCATAATGTTTTTCTCTCCAAAAAATTATCCATATTTTTCCCCACTTTCCATATTTTTCCACATCAAGCACCATAGGATCTTTCTTTGAAATCAAGTTCCTTTTGCAAACCTTGATCCAAAATCCTACAAGTTCAAACAAGTATATTCCTTCAAAAACCTAACTTCTCAAGACTTCATAACCATCTACAATTTTATTATCACATGACAGTTACCTCCAAATTCCTTGCAACAACGAGAACCAAGATAGGATATTTGAAACCTCGAGATCTAAGACAAAGTTGTAAAATCATGGTATTACAAAAGTAGATAATTGAGAATCCAAGAAGAGTGGTTGGTATTAAAAAAAACTCTTATAGAATTGGAGCATAAGTGACATAATAGGACATCACAAAAATTCATCATAGTGGATGATATACAAACCTAAGAGATCATATTTATATAATTGAGAATGTGACTGATTCCCTTTTATATGGTTAACTTTGATCACTTAATTTAGCTTCCAAATTATTACAAAATACTCTATTATTGGTCCATGTTTATGTTTATTTTTATTTAAATAACATAGATGACATGATAATTATCCACTCTCTTCGAGAAGTGTAAGCATAGAAAATTTGAGAAGAATTGATAAAAAAGGTATAATGATCAAACTTATCTTTTATAAAGTGCCAATGTTGATTCCATGATTTATTGGTCAATTGTTTTCCTTCAAGATTTGTGAAATTTTATAAGTTCACTGGTCATCTTCCAATAATTCTTCTCAATGTGTCTTTCCTTTCCATAATACTAACAAGTGTCATTCAAAAATTCTCTTCTTTTGATGAGATAATCATGATTTAGGTCATGATCTCATCCAAAAATTATTTCCTTATTTCCATATTCACCTATTTCATATAAATTTTTTGACCCTTTCCCCTAATGAAATCATATTGTTTCTTGATATCAATCTTACCTTCATCAAGAAAATTTTCATGTTCCCTAATAAATAGAGCACAAAAGGAATCAAAGGTATATTTCTTACCATCTTCCTTCCTTCCAGTCAAATTTGTGTGGAAAGTAGAGTAGAAAACATCATAGGGTGTTTTGATGTTCATTGAGATAAATTCTATCAACTAACCTTCCTTCTTTGAAAAACTTTTCCAAATTCACCTAGTTTCAACTACACCTCCTTCAAAAGTCTAACCAAATAATCCTCAATATAATTTAAAGAGAGAAGTTTCATAGAGATCAAAACTTTCTCAAGTTGAACAATGTAGATTTCAACAATCTTATCAAATAACTTATTCAAATTCTTCTAGACTTCATTTAGAGAATTGATACCATTAGTAAAAACTAAATCTCCCTTTATATGTAGGATTCCATACCACCTACAACCTCATCGTTATTTCCATTGATTAATAACTTCTCATGATATTCATCCTTCAGATCAGGAACAATAGTCTTTGTAAAATACCATAATGTTATTTTCTCTATAAAAGTATCCATATCTTGTGTTGAGATGCCATAGTTGTTGTAACACCCCCATTTTTAATCCCCACAAATTATAATGTAATTGTATAAATATGTCTTAGGATTGAGACAACACGTTGCATTGAATATCCCATATTGACTTAATGTGTCAGGGGGGTGAATTGTATATTATGTACATTTAAATAATTAATAAAAATAGTAATCGTTAGTTGTGTGTTATGATCCAATGCCTTAAAATGATAAGAAATAAATAAATTACAGTCCACTTCGAGGGGGAACCCCCCTTAACAATATATCCACTTCATAACACAATATGATTTCAGATAAGATGATCCAAATACTAGATCTCCTTGATATATATATATATATATATATATAGGATACAAAGGGTTACAATTATGATGAAAGGGTGCAATGAAGGGTTCTAGCCAACCTACTAGAAATGTAATAATTCAATATCTAGGGATTATTAAGGGGTTTTATACATAGCATGGGGGTTTGTATAGTGATTAACATGCCCCTCCCCTTCAAACAAGTGTTTTCCTCAACACTTGACTAACCACGAATGATTTTGCGTGAAGAACTCATATTCCCATGTCACATCTTCCACTAATAGGTTCTTCCATTTGACGAGGTACTCTATGATTGCTCGATTTCTAAGCTGCTTAATTCTTGTTTCAAGGATTGTTTATGGATCTAGTATGATTTTCCCTTCTTCATTGATTTATGGTAAAATAGTTTGGAATATGATCTTTTTGTCGATGATATTCTTTAAGAAGGAAACATGGAAGACTAGATGTACACATGAAGATGGAGGAATGATGCAGGAGCATCGCCCAAGACAAGCGAGCCAGCATGGAAGACAACGGACGGCTGGACAAGTCCAGCTGAAACTTTTTGAATTTTCATACAAGAGGATGCGCCAATGTATAAATGCACCATTTATGGGAAGCGCCTTTTGTATATTGTATCATACCTCGAGCCATACGCTCTTGTCTAAAGTAGATAGGAGGCATTTAATCTAGTTAATGCATGTAGGTAGGATTTATTTCTAGATTAGACAGTTTTAGATGGAAGGAGGGAAAACAGATATAGACACCCTCATTGTATCATTGTAACATTAGCCAACATTCAGAAGAGAAGAGCAGACGGAGAATATTGTATGAAGAACAACCATGTACAGGGCATTGAGTTAATAGAAGAAAGTTATGATTCAAATTCATGGTTTGTGTTGTTTTCTCTATGTATTGATGTTATGCTCATGAATGTTTGTTTCTTGTTATGCATTTGCTATGGATATGCTGTGCATGTGATTTCATGTTTCGAAACTGAAGTCTGAAAGATAGAAGGAGAATGAGGTTCAATTGTTTCTCTATCTGAGCCAGGAGATTCCTGTAAGGTGTGTAGTGGAATTCATCCGCAAGGAGTGCGTTGATGAAGGCTTAGTAGTTTAATCTTTGTTATCATTCACCCAGAAGCATATTTGAGCTGTTGAAGCCATGCAAGGAGCGTGCAGACTTAAGGCGAAGGCTCAGTTGTTAATCTGAGCAAAGGGGATTAAGACTGCTGCTGCAGGAAGTGCGCAGAGTCAGAAGGATTCAACATTTGAGAAGTTGTTGAACGTCGAGAACGAGGAGAGAACGCAAGTTCCTCTGAAAGAATCAGAGTAGAAAAGCTTCAGAGGTTTAGTGCCTTCGTGATATCGTTAAAGGAGAACACATGAGTCTGTGTCGAAGAAGGTCTAAGCAAGGTTTGCTGGCGCAGACGTTGGAGAACAAGTCCTGAGAGAGAACATTCAACCTTCTCAAGAAAACTCCAAGGAGGAGGAATCAACGGTCAGGATTCGCTGAGGAAACCAGTGAAATCTCGTCAGCCATTAGATCTCGATAAGTTGCGCACAGGTTAAGCCTTAGCATGCAGGGAAGGAGACAGGGAGTCATCGAGGCTCGACTCATCGGAGAATTGGAATTTCCGGAGTCAAGTGTCTCATGCAGGAAATTGCGATTAGCGATTTCCCAAGAAGATAAGAGTCGTCGATCACAGCAGGGACGTGTGGCGCGAGATCTCGGAGAGTCAGGGTTCGACATTTCGGGTTTTCTGCATACAACAGAATCGCTGCAGGAGAAACCACGATTTCACGATACCCGACAGAGCGACAGGAAAGCGGTGACGTGGCAAGGAGAGGTCACATGTGCATCGAGGTTTGGCATTTCGGGATTCTCGGTGACGAGAAACTCACGACCGAAGAAGTTGCGAAATCTCGAAACGCGACGGTCCCATAGTCAAAGCGTTAAGTGGAAGACAGGTGGCATCGGAGATCGGAGGATTGGAGATCCTGAGGACGTAAGGTTTACGCTCAGTTTCGAGAAGTCCGAAACTCTGATTGGAGAAGGACCATGGTCCCGTGGACTAGCAGGTCACATGTGAAAAGAGTTAGCTGGGGGTTAAAGGGTGCAGTGATACCATTGGAGATCAGGATTCGGGGATTCGTGAGAGCAGTGACTCACGACCGTGTGAGTACCAAGTTCCCGACGGGGTAGTTCCCTATAAGAGGAAAGGAAGCTGTGGGTGAATAGTCATCGGGTTTTGGGGATTTATAAGACTCGATTCCGTGAGTTCAGGATTCGCGATCACGCGAAGCCCGATTTCCCGATAAGGCAAAGGGAGATCATCAGGGGAGTATCTTGTGGGTGCAGAAAATTCCCGATAAGGGATTTGAAGGGGTAGTTCAACTCTTCAGGCCAAGGAAAGAGAAGGTCCTGCGAGAGCGATCGTGCTCCGAGGAGTGCGGTTGCGTCAAGGAAACTCCAATTTGTAAGAAAAACTTCCAATCCTTTTCAAAAACTTATAGGGGCCATAATATTTGGGTGCTAATTTATTTTCCTTCTTTTGTTTCTTGAGAGAAATTTGTTTGTATGGTGGTAGCCTTAGAAATACCTGATCCCCCAATCCAAATTCCCTTTCATTGCAATGTTGATCTGCTTGTTGTTTCATCCTATTTTGTTCCATAACCAAGTTTTCCTTCAATAATTTGAGGAACTCTTTTTGGTTCCCTATGTGGTCCTCCACTGCTTGAACCTTTGTATTCCATTTCAAGGGTTATGTAATGGATGGAGTATGATATACATAAAGTGTCAGAAATGGGGACATTTTTGATAAAGTATGGAAGGATGTGTTGTATCACCATTCCACCAAGGGAAATCACATGACCCATTGTGTCTGTTTATCATATGAAAAGCAACGAACCTATCCTTCTATACATTTATTCACAATATCGTCTTTCCCATTATATTGAGGGTGTTGATATGAGATATGAGCCAATTCAGTACCAAAATAAGAAAATAATTCAATCCAAAAATTTCTCATGAAAATTGGGTCTCTGGCACTTATAATAATCTTGGGACTCCATGTAGTTTTTGAAATATTTCCATGAATGTTGATGTCACTATAATTTCTTTAAAAGGATGAGAAAGAGAGAAAAATTGGGAAAACTTTGTTAGTTAATCCATCGTTACCATGATGACAGTATTTCCTTCGGATTTGGGTAAATCCGTAATAAAATCCATGGAAAATTCTTCCCAACATTGGCTTGGTATAGATAATGGTTGTAGGAGATTTGGAGTCTTGATTGTCTCTCCCTTATTATGTTGGCATATCAAAACATTCAGACACAAACTTTTGAACATCATTTTTAAGACCTTCCCAGAAAAAATCCTTCTTAATCCTATGGTATGTTTTAAAGAATATTGAATGCCCCCCTATAGGATAAGTGTGCAATTCCAGAAGGATATTCTGTTTGAGTTGGGAATTCTTACATAAGTATAGGAGATCATGATACCATAGAAAAAAATTATTTCATTAACAATTATCTATTGAACTGGGGTATTGATGTAGTTGTTGAATTATCTTGCATACCTTTTGATATTGATTCCATTCTATCCTTTCTTATTCCAAAAACAAGTTATGGAAATCGTAAGTTACATACCCTTAAAAACCTTAATTTGGAGTGTGCTAGAAATAAGTCAAGAGTTCTGTGAGGAGCGTGCCAGGTGGTAAAACCATAACCATTCATAAGGTTAGAAGGAATAATGCAAGTGTGAACAGAGTGAGCGAAATGAATGCATCTACACTCATAGTAGTGTAAAATATCAGAAGGAAGAGTAAGCGTAAGGAGTGTGCAGGTGAGTCTATAAAGTCCAAGAATTAGGAGGCAAGTGCAAAGAGTGCATAGAACCACAACTTCGTTAAGTGCTAGTCAATCTTAGGAGGAAAAGCGCAACATGCCAAAAAGGCACAATAATTTTGTTGAAAGAACAAAGGGCAGATCCCCTTTGAAGTTGAATAATTCCAAGATCAGGAGAGATAGAGGAAGTGTGTGCCATAGAAGAGAAGTTTTAGACTATAGAATAAGCACAGGGAGTGTGCAGGAGAACTTATTATAAGTTCCAATCTCAGGAGGTGGAGTGCAAGCAAAGGCCAAGGAGTGACCCTGTAGAGGAGAGATTAAATGCCAAGCCTTTGAAAGCTTGAAAAATCCTTTTTTGGAGGGAAGCAGAGCTACAATGGAGGAATAAGCCACAACAACCATTGGATTGGTTGTGGAAGCATATATAGGGCTTTCGATCAAACCCATATGGAGGAGAAGCGCGCAGCAGAGGAGATCATATCCCAACCATTGAATCATAGTGCAAGAGAATGATACTCATTGATAAATCTTATCGGGTTGTAAGTATTGGCTAGAGTGGAGTGGATCTTAGTTGTATATCCCATCATGGAACATGAGCCTTATATCTCACAGTTCAGAGATTCGACACTCTAGGAGATTTTGGTCCTTATGTTGTTAGGAGGAGAAATCCCCAAAGTCCAGAGTCTTGAAACAAATCTCAACYMTAGATCTCATAGTGAAGTAAGGGTCGTTGATTTKTWAACCCTTCGACATTCGACTATMYAGAATATTTCATATGTAGTTATTGGAAAGTGGYTGAAKCTTTGAAGCTCCAAATCACTGGATTAAATCCTATCCGTTGAACAAGGGAATATATCAGCCACAGATATTMTCCCTTTKCCAATTCAATGTTCAGAAGTTCAGAGGTATTGTGTGTTGGAGYGGAGAAACGTCTCGAAGCYCGAAGCCCCRGAGTACCTTTTAGCTGTAGATCAAGGGGAGAAGTGTGGACTRTCAATCCATGAAATCTTCGAAAGTTTTCMAGTTCAACGTTYGGTATAATTGGAGTGCATTGTTGGTAAAACCTACGAARCTTGAACTTCTGGAGCACYAGAGTAACGAAGMTCTRGWTAATKMTCATTCGAGAATTCACCAGTTTGGCGTTCGAGAGAATTRGAGTGTGTTACRGGTAKATATTATAAAKMCCAAAGTTCYAGAGCRTAGGAGTAACAAATATCTAGATAATCACATTTCAGCTAAGCACTTGGTCCTAGCTCACGRTCACATGATATTTCCACCAAGGAAAAAGGGGCTAGCATCTAAAGTTTGATTTCGAGGTAAAAGGGGTTTACACAAAGTGCTTRTGGGTTTTGGTTTTTTATCGACCTTCACCTAAGGAGAAAACAAATTCCTATGG
>JZKD02S1996993.1:34847-46248 GCA_000966675.3 Picea glauca | reverse complement strand
TTAGTTTCTCATTATTATGCTTAGTAGTTTGCCTTTGCTTATTGTTGAACTAGTTTTCTTTGAATAGGGTTTTTGACTTTCTTTTCTTAGGACTATCCATTGATCCTTGGCCCAAAAGTACTTAGGTTACCGAATTTCAATTTGCTTAGTAGGGTTTGTTCATTAGATAACTTTGTTTGAGTAGATTAGCCTTAGATAGCTACCTTCCTTAGTTAGACTACACTCCTACCAGCCTTCTACCTTTGGCATATATTTTTCTACAACTCTAATTTTACTTACCCCAGGTTGACAATTTAATTAAGGGTTTTTAGTGTCTTTTTAGTGCATATAGAACACCCATCAAGCCTGGGACTAGAGTTTGGGAGGTGCCATATGCAAAACAACAATTCTCTCTCCGAGGCGGGCATACCCATGCTTTGGATAAACTTAATTATGGTTGTCAATCAAATACATTGTGGATCCATGTCATATAACTATATAAAGTGTATCCGTGAGCAATAAACAATGGATCTACATCTGAAAATCAATTGAAGATATACAAGTACAGTATGCATCTTCAAGAAGCTAGTGATGCCTAAATCTAGAGATGAAGTCTTCATATCTCAAGAAACAAATTAAATATCTTCAAAAATAAGGTAGGAGTACAATGGGAGTGTGAGACTCACTACCCTGAGGTCTTTGACAATCTGTTAGGAAAAGACTGGAGGATCTCGATGATCATGCAGAGAACTTCATCGATTTCGAATCTAGACTTGACTGGACTCTCGAGATGGTTGACTCATGAAAGTCAAGAGACAAAACGTAGAAAGGTCGACAAAGGTTAGGTAAAACTTCCATTGGAAAAAAGAACGAAAGATGATCAGACTCAGGTAGCATGACATTGACATAAGTTCGTGAAGCAGGAGGGACCAAAAAATATCCATATGTTTGGAAGAGTAACCAAATGGAGGAGGACACAACTCTATGTAGAAAGAACAACTTCCTAAGGTCATACGAGATCCCAATGTTTGACGAACAAACAAAAGAATGTGCTTTTTCCAAGGGTGTTATAACCCTAAATTGCACCATCCATGCTTACCTGGCATCAGGCCAATGTATTGCCCTTCATTGCCAAAGCCATGATGAACAGACTCTTAAAAAACCTCTTAAAACAAGTAACCCGCGCCCTAACCCATTACTGGGTGCGTTGGAACGCTGGCAGGCCTTATATTGCACGCATTGGAATGCTGGCTGGCCCACTACAGCCCGCGTTTACCTAACAAAGCAAAAAATTAGGAAGGTTGCCGACGAAACAAAAAGCTTTGGGTCAGTTAACTGGAACTCCCAGCCATCCATGGCCAAGAGTTCGCCCAAAACCCTAGCTCCTTCTAGCCTACAAAAGAAGGGGTAGGGGTACTATTTGGAGGAGGAAAATCATAGCAAAGAAACTCCAGGCCCAATTGTCGAATCCGTTTTGTCCCAACCCTTTAGCCTTTCCTCAAGCTTTAGGAGAATTTAAGCAAAGCAGTTGGAGGACAAAGAAGAGGAGGAGCTCAGGATCAGGATCAAGGAACGGTGGCTGATCTCTATTATCATTGTAAGTTGATTCATCTTGAGATTAATAAAGAGTACTTTTCCCATCCCCAATGCACGAGTCTTATGTGTTTTATTCGATTTATGCTTAATCTCTAACCCTCTAGTAGAACAATAGCATGCATGCGTAGTATTTTGTCTTGATTGCAGGATCATATTTGGAAGGAGAAGCAGAAGCAAGGAGATAAAGCACAACGGAGGATCTACACCAACCGTCGATAAAAAGGTTAGTCAGTTCTTTCCATGTTTGCATGTGAAAAAGGGTTTTAGGTTTGGGATAGAAAGTTAAAAGTAATTTATTAAGGGTCATGATCTGCATGCAAGTTTAAGCCCTAGCTTGTTAGTCTGTAGGGTATAATTTCCCAACAACAGAAATGGCGACTCCACTGGGGATATTTACTCTTAGGGTTTTCGGATTTCATTGAGGTTTTTGGGTAGTTTAAAGGAGTAGATTCTCTGTTTCTTTGTTTGTTTTGTTTTCTGTTAGGTCAAAGCTAGCAGGGAACCTGGTTCATAATACCAGTTTTTCCTTGACTGTTGCTTGACATTTATTATCGGGACACACAGAGGTACATGCAGCCTGCAGAAGGCCTGCACGCGTGTAACCCGCGCCCTAACCTTCTACAGCCCACGTTTGAACGCTTGCTGCAGAGGTTTCAGTAGCGTGTAGTATTCAGAAAGTTAGAGAGGCAGTCTCCTCTTCCCTGTCAAAAGTTTACCTTCTCAGGGGGCTTTCTGGATCCTGTCTGGGTATTGCTAGTTTACTGTCTTGTTTTCATTCTGCTTTATTGTGTTTGATTTTGCATTTATTTTTTCCTTTTTTGTTAAAATAGAAGCATCCAATCCTTTTAGAGACCCTGGTTGTCAATACCAGAGGCCTTTTTTAGGTCTGGGTTGCCTGTGTGTTGTTTTGTCTTGGATTTTATACAGACCCACAGCCTGTTTAACGTTAGCCCGTGGGTAGTCACGCGCTGTTGTAGCCCAACACGCGTTTGCACGCGTGTTGTTTCAGTGACAGTCGCGGGCTTGATTGGTTGCTTTTCGGCCTTGGTGGGGCAGTCATCCCCTCCTGTGGTGAGAAGTGTTCCTCTTAGGGGTTTGAGTCTGGGGCTGCATAGTCAGCATGTTAGGGCCTCCTATCCTTAGCTTGTGTTTTGTTAGTTGATGTTTTGATAGAAAAGACAAAAGAAAAAATTTTGTGTTATGGTTTTTAGACAAGCGTTAGAATCAGTGCTTTCTTGATTGCTTTTGTGCGTCTTTGCTCTGGTTCATTGCGGTTTGCGCTTTAAGCCAGAACTTTATTTTGTTTTCTCAGTTTTGTGCTTGTCGTCATTTTCCCTTTATTGCGTCATTTTGCAATTGAAATAAAAAAAAAATTCTCTTGTCTCATTTTCTTCTTGATTTGAAGATTGTGCTGTTGCATCAGTAGCTAGGAAGAAGTATTTTTGCATAAGTTTTTGCAGTGAATTTAGAGTATAAGTAGCTCGAAGATATGAGTGAAAGTCCTTTATATTTACTGCATGAAATCTTAGTAAATTTGAAAAGAAAAGAAGTCTTTCTTGTTGAAAAGTTGTTGGTTTTGCATTTTTTGTAAAAGTTTTTGTTTCCAAGCATTTTTTGTTCATTTTTCTTTGAGTCTTTACACACCATTAGTTTCACTTTCATACCTTGTGACTTAAAAAGCCCATTAAAAACAAATATAATTAAAATCAATCAGACTTTTTGTTTGTAGGGTGCATACACTAGCTCAGGACTAGGGCCTTGGAATAGGTTGGAGAGTAAATTCTCCAAGGCCACTCAAACCAAACAGTGGAGTCTTTCAATAGGGAGTATAGAAGTCCAGTTACGGAAAGTTATTCGGGACCCCCCTCTAACACAGGGGCTAAACATGAGGTCGCATAAGGAAAGTTAGCGGAGATAACCCCTCCAAAGCTGGACCGAGCGTAGTGGAGAACACATATCGATGATTTGTTGAGGGATTCCATCGTTTTCATTTTCCACGGAGCTTCGTGGGTCTTGAATCCGTTCGAGGTCCTCAGTTGTCTTCCGGACCACTTGCTCTCGATACCCTTGACAGGTTTTGGGCTTGATACCCTGCTCATTATGGTCTACCCGACTATCGACTGTACCCTCCTGGTGACTGTTCACGTGCTAGCAAACTAGTTGCCAATCTTTTCTAGGGACATACACAAGTGACTGCAGGGGTATATCGTGGTACCTAGGACAGACATCGGGCCATTCTTTGTAGAGTATACCCGGAGGGTGATTCCGTATTCAAGTTTCACTTGCACCGGTAAGTTGCTCTAGTGTTGGTTGTTGTAACTGTTCTTCCAACTAGTTTAGTGTTTGCTTGATTTATCTTTTAGGGGATTTATTTTAGTGTGTGTTACTGTTTGCACATGTAGAATACCTTAGAGTGTCATGGATCTTCTCACACAGTGGAGGATTCAGAGCTCCGTCGGTCATGAAGGCTTCTGGGCCTGCCGCCGATTATACTGGAGCCACCCCCGCCACCATTGAGGTAGAAGCTAGACCAACAAAGGTCTTTCGAAGAAACTGGGGCTTTTGTGCCCAAACAACTCCCAGACGAATCAACCGCCAATATTGGCGTGGTTGAAACCCCAACCACTGATACTTGGTCGGACATTATTGTGCCAATTCAATTTTACGAATGCCTGTCAGTGCCTAACCCAGTTATGGAACCAAACGTCGTTACTTCAACTGGGAATTCTTCCATTCCCGTCACCGTTGTCATCACAGGAGAAGCATCTCCTAACTTTCCATCATTGGTCAGGACCACCATGGCCCTGGCCATAACTTCATCGCAAAGTGGACTGACCCCATCTATCGTGGCGGCCAGAAATCCCTTCACACCTAGTACGACAGGCGCTCTGTTTTCATACAGTATGCCTAGTTCAGGAACAAGTCCTGTACTCACTCACTCCACTTTACAGACTTTGGGTCTGGGGGCAGGGAGCTCTAATGCTCCTCTGCAAGGTCAACTTGGGGGAATTCATGTCCCTTTCAATTCTTTTCCTCATGCTGGAGGTCATATTCCTCCTTCGTCCCCGTCGCTCGGTGGTCCGCATCAGCAGACCGCCGGGCAGCCTGCACACATGAGTTCACTTGGAGCCGGGAGTCAAGGACTACCTGCGCAAACTCAGCCTGTAGGTTCGTCATCGTTTGTTTGGAACGAGACGTTTGGTCACAACACGTTCACAACCACTGCTTTCCCATCTGGGGGCACTCCCATATTTGGATAGTCCACTCCAGCACAGGGTACTATTCCTGTGCCGGGGGCACATATACCAGGACCTTGTAACTCACAAGGATCCGTTCCCTCCGCTGGAATGTCGTTCTGGGCTAATTCTTTCCATAGTCAATGGAACCCCGGACAGACTGTTATGCCTCTCCCAACAGGACTGGCATGGGGTAATCCTTCCCAAAGTCCACCAAACACGATGAATGCCCAACATCCTATGTCCTTTATGGGGAATCAGCCAATGATGTCTCCTCAGATGCAATACCATTACGCTGGTCAGGGCCATGGTTTCTACCAGAACTCGGGCCAACAACCAAAATTTTCTTGGCAACCTGGTGCCAATCAAACTCTAGGACCCCTTTTTCCAGGCTATCAGCAACAACCTAAACTACCCTTCTTGGCGACGTTACACTTGCCAAATTTGACACGGTTGTTAAATGATCCTATCTGTCATGATCCGCGTTGGCCTCCTATGCCGACGAAGTTTCCATCGGACATTCCAAAGTTCGAGGCTAAGCCTAATGAAGATCCACGTGATCACGTGACTACTTTCCACCTTTGGTGTTCATATAACTCACTGAAAGATGACTCCATCCAGTTGCGATTGTTTCAACACACTCTCATTGGGAGTGCCGCGAAATGGTACATCGAGCTTGACCGCTCACGATATTCTTCTTTTGGCAAGCTGGCGATGGCCTTCCTTAACCATTTCCAGTTACCTGTAAGATACGACGCCGACATAGAGTTGCTAGCCAATTTTGAGCAGATGACAGCGGACCATATCTCGGATCATATTCGAGAGTGGCAACGCCGAAAGAGTCTTATCAAGGTGCCCATCCCACCAGCATTCCTGCTTGAGTGGTTCCTTAAGTCTTTAGTTCCGCAATTATCCAAAGACGTCGCGACTTCAGGGGTTTTCTCCGAGGAAGATGCCATCATGAGGTGTTGTGGGGTTATTCTACCCTATGGACTAACAAGCTAGGGCTTAAACTTGCATGCAGATCATGACCCTTAAGAAATAACTTTTAACCTTCTACCCCAAACCTAAAACCCTTTTTCACATGCAAACATGGGAAGAACCAACTAACCTTTTTATCGTTGGTTGATGTAGATCCTCCGTTGCGCTTTATCCCCTTGCTTCTGTTGCTGCTCCTTCCAAAAAGCGATTCTGCAATCAAGACAAAACTACGCATGCATGCTATTGTTCTACTAGAGGGTTAGAGATTAAACACAAATCAAATAAAACATATAAAACTCGTGTATTTGGTATGGGAAAAGTATCTTTTTATTAATCTCAATATGAATCAACTTACAATGATTATAGAGACCGGCCACTGTTCCTCGATCCTAATCCTGGGCTCCTCCTCTTCTTTGTCCTCCAACTGCTTTGCTTGAATTCTCCTAAAGCTTGAGGAAAGGCTAAAGGGTTGGGACAAAAAGGATTCGACAACTTGGCAGAGTTTCTTTGCTATGATTTTCCTCCTTTGAATAGTACCCCTACCCCTTCTTTTATAGGCTAGAAGGAGATAGGGTTTTAGACGAACTCTCGGCCATGCATGGCAGGGAGTTCCAGTTAACTGACCAAAAGCTTCTCGTTCCATCGGCAACTTTCCTGATTTTTTTCTTTGTTAGGTAAACCCTGGCTGTAGTGGGCCAACCCGCATTCCAACGCATGCAGTATAAGGCCTGCCAGCGTTCCAACACGCCCAGTGATAGGTTAGGGCGTGGGCTACTTAATTTGGGAGGTTTTTGAAGAGTTTGTTCAGCATGGCTTTGGCAATGAAGGGCAATGAGTAGGCCTGATGCTAGGTAAGCATGAATGGTGCAATTTAGGTTTATAACATGAGGGATCAACAGTTTGAGATTATCTATTCTCAGTCTGGTTTACTGTACAACATCCTTCCAGATGCACCACGGTCAATACTGGATAAAACTAGATAGAGAGCTGGACCACATGCCGATGGTATCGTTGGGTCGGCACAAACTAGGCCCGCTGAGCAATTGACAAAACAATTGCAGTAGTTATCTATACAACACTCAGCGGCTAGCCAGACCACTTCTTTGGCTGCTCCTCCTACCCAAACGTCGGAAGTACACTCTGTACAGATGACTAACCCAAAGGCCACCCAGCAGCCTGAAGGGAAGAAAAAACAATGCAAGAAGGGTAAGGGGGATAAGAAACCAACTGATAATGCTGGCAAGGGCACCACAAAAAAATGGAAGGCGAGGTATCTGTGCAACTTATGTGTGGAAGACCACCCTACCCATCTATGTCCTCAACTTGTAGAGGCCCAAACGTTTGTCACACAACAACAACAAGCCGTGTTGACTAATCCCTTTCAACATGGGAAAAAATTAACTCAAGCCTCTGCAAGTGTTGAAGGGGGTAGTTCAGAAACCTGCCCTCCTCCAAACAATTCATCTTCTGTGAATGTATATATGGTTAAAAGTGATGCTTTCATAACGACTAGAGTGCACGACTATAGAAAACCAAGTGCCTCCGAGAAGGGAAAAGAAGTCGAGATCCCATCTCTTCCTCTACAGATCGAGAAGACGTTGGGTGAAACAATGACATGCATTCCAAAAGGTGCGTTTAAGCGAGCTTCTCACAATCCAAACGCAAGGGCCACCCAGAACTACTCTGTGGTGGAAGATTTATCACAAACCCCTTGTGCTATGTCTGCTTTGGAGGTTCTCCAAAATTGCCCTGCTCAGAGGAAAGCCTTATTGACTGCTTTAGGCTCTACTGAGACTTGTAACCTGGGTACCATCATGTTAGATACGACTGACTTGAAACCTCATTTGTCTTACCATGTCGCGTTTCAGATAGTAGTGGCTCATCCCACGAAAACTTTTACACAGAATATCTTCCGCACGGTGGTAGACGAGGGCACTTCGACTTGCGTTATGTTGTTAGCATGCTGGAAAGCCATTGGTCAACCTAAGTTGTCTCCGTCACCTACTCTCCTCACTGCGTTCTATGGTCGTTCTTTCCGACCGCATGGCATCATTCCTTCTTTCCCTGTGTAGTTAGGGGGGAAGACTGTGTGCGTCGAAGTAGAGGTAGTTTATGCCCCCATCGACTACAATCTATTGTTAGGTCGTAGTTGGACTTATGCAATGCAAGCGGTGGTTGCTACAATATTCCGAGTCTTATTGTTTCCACATGAAGGCCGGATAGTGACTATTGATTAGTTATCCTTCTCTCGACCTGACCCAGCTTTGGGGGCATCCATGGTTCCCATGGTTGATAATCCTCAAGCCGGTGTCGTCAACATAGGAGTTGGTTTGTGTCCATCTTTGATGGGTACTTTCGATTACCCACCTCTTCATGGCGATGTCAAGTTTATATCGACTCACCACAAGGCTAAGATCTTTCATGTTTCGTCGTTTCGTACGACTTACTTTCAGGATCTATGGAATCTTCCTTCCCCATCAACCACGATGGATGAGACAGGACATGCTGGCATGGCCACGCCCTTGTCAGTCGCTGATGTAGCGTACCCGTTGGTCCAGCACGCTTTAGCTACTCCTGATCTGACTCCCGCACAAGAGTTGGATCCACTTCTTGAGCCTATCTGGGCTCAGGATTCTCTTTCCAACACTGATTCATTAGATTTAGTCTTGCCTTCTGATGAAGCAATAATCGAAGCAATGACTGGTCCGAACAAACCCTGGGAAGATCTTCATCACAGATCATATTTCCTCCCAGAGTTACACCGAATTAAGGCAGGAGAATTCACTATCACCATGATGGGAGATCAGCCTTGTCCCATTAACCTCTTAGCTACACAAGATATTTATGCTAAGGGAAATATGGCGACTATCGCTACCATGATACCTATCAATATCTCCCGAAACCCCAGCATTGTGGAGAATGTCTTCGTCGGAGCGGATTGCTCCCCCGAAGAGATTCATATTTACACCGATCTTTTTAAAGAATTCCGTGATGTTTTTTCTTGGTCTTACGAGGAAATGCCAAGCATCGATCAGAAAATAGTTGAACATGAAATCACAACGTATCCTGATGCTAAGCCTATTCGACAAAAACTTCATCTAGTTAATCCTAGGAAAGAAACAACGATCAAAGCTGAGGTTGAAAAATTGCTCAAAGTTGGGTTCATATACCCTATTCATTTGACTCAATGGGTTTCAAACCCCGTGCTAGTCGATAAAAAACAAGGCACGATTCGTGTCTGTACCGATTTCTGTGATTTGAACAAGGCATGTCCAAAAGATAATTATCCAACCCCATTCATCGACCAGATCATTGATGAGTGCACCGGTTGTGAAGCCTTTTCGTTCATGGATGGTTTTTCGGGCTATAACCAAATTCAAATCAAACCTGAGGACCAACACAAAATGGCATTCATTTGTCCGTGGGGTACATTCGCCTATCGAAAAATGCCTTTTGGTCTCAAGAATGCTGGAGCCACTTTTCAATGGGCCATGTCTTTTGCGTTTCACTACCTCAAACATATAGTCGATGCATATCTAGATGATTTAGCATCGCGCTCTCACAAGCGAAAGGATCATCCTACACACCTCAGACTCATCTTCGAACGCTACCGCTACTTATGGATTCGCTTGGATCCCAACAAGTGCAGCTTTTGCATCACGTCAGGACGTTTGTTAGGTTTCATTGTTTCAACAACGGGGATCATGGTTGAACCTCTTAAGGTGGAGGCAATAGTCTAGTTGCCTCCCCCACGGACAATCTTACAACTTCAGAGTCTTCAAGGCAAGGCGAACTTCCTACGACGCTTCATCGCCAACTATGCCAAAATCACCAAGGGCTTCATGCGTTTACTGAAGAAAGATGTTCCCTTTTTCTAGGACAAAGCAGCGTAGCGCTCTTTCGACGCATTGAAATATGCCCTTACAACTGCACCTCTGCTATGGCCACCGAATTATAACAAGGATTTCCTATTATATTTGGTTGCCGCAGATTCAACCATAGGCATGGTTTTAGTTCAGGAAGATGATTCGTTTTCTGAATACGTGATCTATTACCTGAGCCGAGGCCTCGTAGGACCGGAACTTAATTATACACATCTCAAAAAACTTGCGTTGGCAGCGGTTCATGCTGTTCAACGGTTCCGTCACTATGTTCTGTTTTGTAAGACCACCGTCGTAGCTGTCGTGAATTCATTTCAGTACAAGTTGAAACGACGGGTTATCGACGGAAAAATCAGTACATGGATGGTTATCCTCCAAGAATTTGACTTAGACTTCGTTTCAGCAAAGTCCAAGAAGTCATTGGTCTTCGCAGAACTTATTTCGGAACTTCCGGTTGAGTCAGGTGATGTTGTGCCTGAGAAATTGCCTATCCGGGGGATATGTTTTTGATTGAATCGTCTGATCCCTAGTACAAAAATATGCTGATCTATCTCTAGACTTTGAAGTGTCCCACCTCTACTTCTCGTGATGAGCGTCGGCGGATACACCATCAGGCCAAGAACTATCTCATACTCAATGATACTTTGTATCGGAGAAGTGTAGACTGCATCTTGCATCGATGTCTCACTCATGAGGAGGCCGTCATAGTGCTCAATGATTGTCATACAGGAGCTTGTGGAGGTCACTTATCCGGGTTGGCAACAGCCCAAAAAATCTTACGAGCAGGTTACTTCTGGCCCACACTTATCAAAGACTATATTGAGTCGGTCAAGAAGTGCCATCCGTGCAAAATCTTCTCACGGAAGATGAGGGAACATCCAACTCCTATGTTTCCTGTTATCACCGTTGGTCCTTTCACTAAGTGGGGGATTGATTACACTACTTGCAACCCCCCGTCAGGCAGGGGGCACCGCTATATCATTTTGGTTGTTGACTACTTCACTAAGTGGGTTGAAGCTATGCTGACGTTCAAAGATGATGGAGAGACTGCAGCTCTCTTCTTATTTAACCAAATTATAGCACGGTTCGGAGTCCCGAGAGAGATTGTCACTGACCATGGCAGTCACTTTCAGAACCAAATGATGTCTGAGTTAACATCAAATCTTGGGTTATGGCAAGAACACTCTTCACCTTACTATCCCCAAGCCAATGGGAAGGTGGAAGCTGTTAACAAAACTCTTAAGACAATGCTACAGCGAACCATCAACTCAGCCAAATCCAACTAGCATTTGATGTTATACTCGGCATTATGGGCTTATCGAACATCAGTTAAGACTGCAACCAGTTTCTCACCTTTCCAACTCGTTTACAGGCTGGAGGCAGTCTTTCCCATTGAATGTCAAATTCCATCTCTGAAATTGGTAGTACAGTTATTGCCAGACACTTCTCCACTTGAAGAGCGGTTAGTACACCTTGGGCATCTTGATGAGCAGCGTCGCGATGCGGCTCTGGAAAACGAGGCTCATAAACATAAGGTTAAGTGTCAATATGATAGGTCCATTCTTCCTTGGGTTTTCTCTGAGGGCGACCTTGTCCTAGTTTATGACCAAGATAAGGACCCCTGGGGGCAGGAAAGTTTAAACCCATGTGGTTCAGACCCTTCATTGTTAAGGAGGGTTTAAAGAAGGGTGCTTATCTTCTGGTCGATTTCGAAGGGAATTCTTTAGC
>JZKD02S1996993.1:0-15578 GCA_000966675.3 Picea glauca | reverse complement strand
GTAATACAAACAATATCTAAAAGAATAAATATAGTCTCGTTGGATGTTGCTTTCAAATTTTAAAGCGATCTTAAAAGACAACAAACCGTGCTCATTAGGGAGTCTTGAGGGTAAGGCCAATAATGAAGATTAGAAAAATGAATGAGGCTTCGAGACATAATCATGGTGGGACTAAACATGACTCCAATTCCTATGAAGTACTTCGACATGGGAACCAAATGGAAAAGAAGGCTCTAACTAGGATGCACATGGAAGGAAGGCTCTACCACATAAAGTACAACACACTTATTAGCAAGGAAGGTTAGTGTCATAATTTAGTGGGGTCGATCCTAAGGCCAAATGAACTAGGAAAGAGATAATGCAAAATGAAAGTAGGGAAAAACCTAACCTATATGCCAGTTTTGAGGTTAATACATGTCAGAATGGATCAATATGATGAACAAATGTCAAAGAAACAAAATATCTCCAAGATCCCATATATAAGGCCAATAACACTCATCCAGAAGTTAATAAATCCGATAAATATAGAAACTTCAGAAAAATAAGAGTTGCTACTGAATACAAAACTTGAAAAAAACAAATGTGGACTGTACAATATGTACAAGGTACCACACAAAATTATGGCTCATGCATGGTAGTAGTTCAGGTAGAGCCCGCTACTAGTCTTTGACCAACAATCTCTTCGATGGTCAATATGGAAAGTTTCCCAAAAGGGAAGAAAACAAAAACCACGGTGTAAGTCTTCCCACGATATAGAAACCGTAGTCATCACTTCAAGGAGAGCCTCATCCAAAGAAAATTTAAAATATGATAAATCACACAAACGAGGAGGGTCGATAGTCCCAAAGGGTGAAGAATACTGACCATTTTCCATATGACGATGAAGGTTCTGGCCAGGACTGACATAATCTATCAATGAAGAATCACATGCATGAGGGATTGAGGATCTACAAATAGTTAGATCAGACTCAATAGGAGACTCGATATCACTTGGACTAAGAGGGGGAAGCAAGGGCTCCCATGCCCCCATTGAATAAACCAACGGATCAATTGATGAGACCAAGTTTCGAGAAGGAAAACTTGAGTGAACAAGTTCCTTCTTAGGAGAAATTGAACACCATGGATAAGATGCCACATAATAAACACGTGGCAGGGTAGAGTCTACATGGACACTAGGAACATATAAAGGGGCAAGTTGAACTAACGTCGAATAGGATGGTGATTATTAGATGTGAGTTGGTCGATAGTGACAATGCTTCCATTATGAGAGAAATTCATCACTCAAAATAGCGTAGACACCACAACGTTCATAGCATATACATAATCATGCCCAAGAACATATTGAAATCTAGAGGGCCTTACACCACTATAACATCGACAAGGACAATCTTCCCACGTAACGATATGGGAAACTGAATAAGAATCCCCAAATATTCACTAGGACTTCTGTCAAAATAAAAAAACTCATGTGATGCAGACACAAGCTTGGGACAAACCAATGATTTCCAAGCCGAGGATAAAATACTTGGAGAGGCTCCTTCATCTACAATACATCGGTAAATTTTATTTGAATTAACTTCAACCCTTATTTGAAAGGGTGAAGAAGAAGGAAAACGAGGTTCAACAAGGTCATTCCAATCAAAGTAAACTATCCTATGACTTGGAGAGGGTGTGCTCGAAGCGAGCGGAATGCCCCCTCATTCTGAAAGTACTAAACTGGAAATGCTAAAAACATAGCCGATAGACACATCACTCTCTAAGAGAAGAGTGGGATCAACTGAATATTGGATTGGCGTGACCACTTTGGTAGACTCAACACCCTTCTAGAGAAGAGTGGGATCAACCAAATATCACATCAATGTAACCACTTTCTCAACCACTGGCTGAATATGTTGTGACACAACATAGTCTAAAGGCGTATCACCCCCCAAAAAGGGAGTTGGATGGGCCGAAGATTGCATTGACATGACCACTTTCTCAACTAATAGTTGAATAGGTTATGAGGAAACCTCAGAAGACCCAGAATCAGAAGAGCTTGCAAATAGGGACGACAATCTTTGTACCTCTGGAAGGCCAGGGCATAAATGAGTAAGGTGATCTCCCTTGCAAAGCTTACAAGGTAACTTAGGTTTACGTCCTATCCATATAGGTTTCTCAATAGAATCAATGCCCCTATCATGAATAGCAGTGGCTAGTTTCACATCCCCAACATGACTTGCAGAGGTTGGTGATGGGTCGATAACATGACTCGCAGAGGCTACAGACCTATTGCCAGTATGACTAGTAGTGACTGGACTTTTTCCCCCAACATGACTTGCAGAGGCTGGGTGATTTCCCCCAACATGACTTGCAAAGATTGGGTGTTGGTATTCAACATGTCTTTCATAGGTTGAGGACCTACCTCCAACATGACTCACAGAGGTTGGTGATTTCTTCTTCCTATTCTTCCTCTTTCTATTTCATTTAGACTTTCGATTACTAGTATCTATACTTTCACTAGGGAAGGAAGGAGGAGGAGGAGAAGAAGACTTTGTTGAAAAAGGAATATCAACATGATGCCCATGAAAAAAGGTTATTAACTGAGAAGCATCAAGATCATTCCGAACATTTGGAATGGCACCCAACCAAACAAGTAGTCCCACATTCAACCCAGGAATGTACAAAGTGGCCATCAAAGGGACACCAATGTTTCCGAGAAAAGGAAAAGCATAAGAATCCCCTTTTGAAGGGGTTCTGTAACACCCCAGGTTTTGAACCCCCATTTTAAATAATCTATTGTTACAATGTTGAGAGRCCAGAGTGCCCAAACAGTTATTAAAAGGCCAACRTTCCCAAGACATGTAATGTTTTTTTTAATCATTATTAATAACAAATACATGGCTGGCTACTATACATATAAGGACTAGAGTTATAGGGGGATATGATTCCACAAGAGAGGGGGCTCGAGGGATAAGTTTTTATTCCTATTTTAATTACACTTTTTTTCTAAAGAAGGGGATTTGTTACATGAGCTTATTGGGGAAGGCCAAGAGGTTCTTGATTCCCCATGAGAGATACTTAAACCCATCCCTGGTCTGATTGTGGGGTTGGTTGTTGGTCATTGGATCATCCGCTCCTTCCCTTCTACATTTCATACCATTCTTTCCCTCATGCCCTTCCATGAACGCACTTACCCATCCATTGATCCATCCTCACCTATGTCTTGTCTAGGTAAGGGGAAAGGAACTGCTGAGAATTAGCCATGAGATAGTTGGTTGTAATGGTCCCTGATACAATCCATCCATGACTTGGGGCCTACATTTCTGATATGCGTTGGCATGTGCCCTATTTTTCTCACAACTACGAGTCCTGAGAGTTCCAACATTGATATTCTAGACCAGTTGTGTTGGAGGCCCCAAAATAAAGGAGAGGGACTGCCTGAGGGATTGCATGGTAGAGAAGGGTGGAGGTCCATTCTCTTGGGTGGTATAGGTTGGGTATAATAGAGCTGGGTACTTAGATTTTTGTGGGTGTTGGGAAACCTATGAGTTCTTGGGAGTTGACTGGTTTGGGAACCCAAGTACACTCTAGAACCACCCTTATGGATTCATAGCCCTGGCTTAGAGGTGACACTGTTGTTGATATTTGGATTAGTAGTGTCTATGGTTGGGTGGAACGTCCTTGGTCTGCAGCCAGTTGGTGTCACCTTTTTATAAAGATAAGTGCTCTATGTTGTGATATTATTATCTGTGTATGAATGTATTCCGCTGTGTATTTTAATTATTGTTTAACTAAATCTTAGATTATGCATGCTTGCTGGATAATTTTGTGCATGTCGCTAAATCTTGCATCTTATGCATTCTTATTAATTAAAGAAGGTATCGGTAAGATTTTAAAGTCCAAGGGTGGGATTGAAGGTAGCATGCCTTGGCCTGTGGGTGGATGGGGATGTTACAGATTGGTAACAGAGCTTCTAGTTGAAACACCAGGCCAGTATGGGTCAGGTATGTTGGTCAGAATCTTGTGGTTACAGATCGAATTATGACCGTGAAGTAGAAAATCCCAGGAGGAATGGCATTGCCGAACCTATGTAGGAGATAGAATGTCAAAGACCCATGGTAAGGGGTTTGAAGGATTGTGACCATTCCCCTTCGAATTAGGAATCGATTTCCACTGTAGGATCGGGAGAGATCTGAGATCGTTGGATCGAAGGACAGGTGAACAAGGGTCATCCGACGAAAATGAAGGAAGGGATAAGGTCACAGCCATCAGATCCCATTGGAGAGTGATATCAATGGATATGAGTAATTGTGGGGAACCAAGTTGCATGGGAGATAATTCTCCAAGGTGATCTTGCAATCCAAAGCATGGTTTCACCAAAGGGTTACGTGTCATCATCAAGAGAATTGTGGGGTGACAAGTGGGTTACTCCAAATCATTTATGCGTGCCCCCATAATTTGAAAGGCATGCAGTGATGTGACATGTTAGTATTAGAGGGACGAACCTCCGAAGAGAAGAAGTAGCTGGGGACCGTCGATCTGTAGGAGTACATGCATCAAATGATCGTGTGCTCCAAGTGGAATCACTCCAGGAAAAGGTGAGTAGGAGAAGTTTAGAATTGAGATTTCTGGACCCTGGAGATCCGAAGTGAATCTTAGCCGGCCGGTCCAGCAGGACACGCGACAAAAATCCACACACTTCTGGGGAAAGTGAAGGTTGAGAGTTGAGTTCTCCAAAGTATGAAGACCTGAATAAATTGTGGTCATCAATCTACCAAGAGCCACATGTCACTATATCCAAGGCTTTGGATAAAAGCGAGTGGGGCAAGACACGTTTTGAAGTTTGAGATTTCTGAACCTGAAGACCCGAAAGAATCTCAGTTATTGATTTGCCGAGAGCCACGCGTCACCAGATCCAAGGCTTCAGATAAAATCCAGTGGGGTCAAACAAGTTTTGAAAATTGAAATTTCTGAATTCTGAAGACCCAAAGTAAGCCTCAACCATTAGATTCAGGAGGACACATGGTGTAGATCCATGGACTCCAGGTGAAGACCCGAAGTGAATATTAGTCATCTCATCCAGGAGGACACATGGCGAAAGATTGGCCCATTTAGGAATTCATAGTTCGGGAGAATTGGAAGTGTGATTGTATGGAAACTCCCAAATTATTGAATCCTGAAGAGTCGAAGTGATGGGGCATGATGACGCCACCTAGATTTGATGTGGATCTTGGAATTCCCGAAGTGACGTGGCTTGTGGACATCTTCTAGGATGATGTGGACACATGGGATGTGTTCCACATGTCAGTAAGTTTTGAGCATTCAAATGATTGACATGTCATATAGGATGTGACATGTGTCACCTTCCTCATTGGGCCACGTGTCCCCTTCTAGTATTTATCCACATGGCGACGGATCGTGCAGTCCGAAGACTAGGTACTCTAGAGGGGAAATATGTGACAGGTTGCGTTGGGTCAAAAAATACCGAAGGACCGAGTAAATATCGACCATTGATTCTAGAAGACACATGTCGAAGGATCATTCACTTTGGGGGAAAGCAGTTCGGGAGAAAGTGCAGGAGGAAATTTTGAGACTTACGAAGCCCAAAGAGCCGAAGTGATTCACAATCATTGATCTGTGGGAGGACACCCATCAGAAGATCATGAACTCTAGGTAAAAGCGTTCCAGGAGGAGGAAAGTGAGAAAAGTTGAAACTCCCAAAGCAGAGAGTCCCGAAGTGGATCTAGATCGTTGATCATGAAAGAGGACGAGGACCATTGATTCGGTCCTAGCTGAAATTTTTGAAGTCCTGAAGCTCTGGAAAAGTTCTTTTTCAGCTAAGCGTAGGGTCATGGTCGTGGTCATATGCAAATTAAGAGCTAAGGGAAGGAGGAGTAAGGACCGAATTAGTTTTCTTCAAGACGAAAAAGTGCTAAGGAAGGATTTAATCGTGGTAACCTAGGAAGGTGCTTTGAAGGAAGCACCTACACAGGGTAAAATTTTGTGTCAGCCAAGGATAACAAGACACTATTATTTTCGGAGACTGGGGATATGATATCCCTAAACAAAAAAAATAAAGAGACCTGTAGCATGGTTAGGAAATTTTGTTTATCATATGCATAATTATAAAAAAATGGTCGCTTGAACATTTTGTATAATTAAGGGGCTTAAGCACATCATCTCAAGATGCGTATTGAGGAAATGGAAGAAGGCGAGGGAGCCTCTAGTCATGATAAGGAGGCCGAAGGCTAGAATACCATAGTTGGTAATGTACAGATAGATTTTAATGGACGCAAGGAAAAATGAGAGCGAGAAATGTTAATAGAAATGGTAAGAAGCCTAAAGATGGAAGTGCAGAGCTACAAAGCAGACAACGAGAGACTGATGAAAGAGAAATGTCAGATAAATTCTCGAGTGTTGCAGAACTTAAATCAGTTGCAGAGACAAATGAAGAAGGGATCAAACTCAAGACAAGAGGAATAAGGAAGGTTCCATGAAAGAAGGGATGATCATGGAAGAGATGGTTATTCCAGATGTTCTAGGAGAGCTCATTGACACCACTTACCTCCTTACTCATAAAGAAAATTTTATGCATTGGAAGATCCCGTAAGAAGTCCAGAGGTGTCTCATGTTAGACAACAAAGAAGGAAATAAGAGGTAGATCGTTTGCAAGGAGGGTTTAGGAATGTTAAGGCACCTTCCTTTGAGGGTGAAAGAGAAGGGGAAGATGATGTCGAAGCATGGTTGCTTGGGCTCAAAAGATATTTTCAGTTGCATAACTATTCTTCCAACCTAGAAGCCAAGATTTCCACCTGCCATTTACACGGGAAAGATGTCATGTGGTGGGACCAATTAAAGAAAGTGGAACATGTTAATGAAAGTAGGATCACTTGGAAGTAGTTCAAGAAGTATTTCCAGAAGGAGTATCTCTTAGAGAATTTCTATGACAAGAAAATGTAGAAGTTCTTTGAACTCTAATTGGGAAGAATGACTATGGTAGAATATGAGAAGAATTTCTTGGGATTGTTAAAGTATGTTAGGTTCATTAGTGATGAGAAAGTGAAAATACAGAGGTTTCTAAGTGGACTTCCAGCCTTTTATAAGGAAAATATCAAGTATGATGAACCCAAGACCTTGAAGGAAGCCATCAAGAAGGATAAATACCTATATGAGCAAGGCTAAGGAAGAGAATCCCTGCAGAAATCTTGGAAGAATAAGAAAAATGTGAAGTACGATCAGAGGAGGAAAGGATTCAAACCTCCCTTCAATAGGAATGAGCCTAATAGAAATCATCATGATCCATATGCTAAGGGAGATTCCAAGAAGGAAGATTCCTTAGGAAAAAGGGGAAGACCACCAATCTAATGTTGGGGATGCAAGGAAGATCACTTGTAAAAGGATTGCCCAGATAGAAAAGATAGAGTGAAGAATGTTCACAACATCCAAGAGGATACAACAGTCGAAGATATGGGAATAATATATGCAGCTTTAAATGATCGAAAAGAAGAGTACCAGTCCAATATGATCAAGGTGCAAGGTAAGATCATAAATCAACCTGTTTCTATTTTGATTAATTCAGGAGCAAGTCATTGCTACATTGATCCTAAGATAGTGGAAAGATTACATTTGGAGAAAAGAAAACTTGGAAAAGCAAGCTTGGCTCAGTTAGCCACTAGAACCAAAAGAAGAATCCATGATATGGTCAGAAGTTGTTCCATAAGTCTTAATGGCGTGAATACTAGTATTGATCTAAGTATCATACCATTGGGGTCTTATGATATTCTGATTGGAATGGATTGGCTAGACAAGAATCATGCTGTCATAGATTGTCATAACAAGACATTTCCATGTTTTTATGGAAATGGAAAAAATAACACTATGAAAGGATTTCCAAGACCCATCTCTATAAGGGAGATTTCATCCTTATAGCTAAAAAGATGTTTTAGGAAAGGATGTCAATTGTATGCAACTCATGTGGAAGAGCCAGATAATACAAAGGGGCCAAGCCTCGAATATTTCTTGGTACTACAGGAATTTGAAGATGTATTCCAAGAAATACCCAAATTTACACCAAGAAGGGAGATAGATTTATCAATTGATTTAGTGCCAAGAGCTGCCCCGGTGTCAAAAACACCCTACATAATGAGCACACTAGATTTAAAAGAATTACAAATGCAGTTGGAAGAATTTTTGAAGAAAGGGTACATATGTCCAAGTGTTTCAACTTGGGGAGAACCAATACTTTTTGTCAAAAAGAAGGATGGAACCTTGAGGTTGTGTATTGACTTCCGACAACTGAACAAGTACACTATAAAGAACAAGTATCCTCTACCCCGAATTGATGACCTCTTTGATAAGCTAAGAGGAGCAAAGATATTTTAAAAAATTGACCTGAGGGAAGGATACCATTAGGTAAGAATCAAGGAAGAAGACATTCATAAGACATCCTTTAGGACCAGGTATGGGAATTATGAATTTGTAGTGGTGCCATTTGGACTGACCAATGCACAAACTATGTTCATCTGCTTAATGAATGGATTATTCAGAAAATATTTGGATAAGTTTTTCATAGTATTCCTAGATGACATACTTATCTATTCTAATTCTGAAGAGTAGCATGAACATCACTTAAGACTAGTATTGCAAGTATTGAGAGAACATCATTTGTATGCCAAGTTGAGTAAGTGTTATTTCTATCAAAAGAAGATCCATTACTTGGGACACATTATTTCATAACATGCCATAGCAGTAGATCCACAGAATATCGAAGCCATTAGAGGATGGCCAACACCTAGAAATGTGTCAGACGTCAGATATTTTATGAGATTAGCTAGCTACTACAAAAGGTTCATAGTAGGGTTCTCTAATATTTCTCATCCCATCACTTGTTTGCAAAATAAGGGAACTAAATTTGAATGGAAACTCAAGGGTGAAAAGAATTTTAATATGTTGAAGGAATTACTTACTAGTGCACCTGTGTTAAAGATTGCTGACCCAAATGAAAGTTGTGTGGTATGTACAAACACATGTAAGGAAGGACTTGGGGGAGTCCTCATGAAAAATGGACATGCCATTGGATATGAGTCCAAAAATATTAAGAAACATGAGAGGAACTATGCCACGCATGACTTGCAACTTGCTAACATTGTTCACACCTTGAGAATAGGCATTATCTCATGGGGAAGAAATTCGAATTAAGGATAGACCACATTAGCTTGAAGTATATTGTTGAACAACCGACCTTGAATGCCAGGAAAACAAGATGGCTTGAATTTTTAAGTGAATATGACTTCGATATCAATCATATCAAGGGAAAGGAGAATAAATTTGTCGATGCACTTAGTAGAAGAGTGCATATCATGCATGCTACTACTATTAGTATGCATCAGTCAGACTTGAAGAGAAGAATTTTAGATGGTCTTGTTACAGATCATCAATACCTACAAGTAAAGGAAAAATTACAGCAAGGAGATGTACAATAGAAAATAAAGGAGTATGAGATAAAGGAAGACATATTACTCATGCATAAAAATAGAATCTATGTTCCTAGTTCTGGAGAAATGAGGAATTTGGTACTGAAGGAAATGCATGATGTTCCTTATGCTGGACATCCCAGTTACCAAAAAACAATTACAGCGGTAAGAAGCCAATTATTTTGGTCGAGAATGAAGAAGGATGTTGTTTATTACATCACTCGATGTATGGAATGTAAGAAGGTGAAGGTTGAGCATAGGCACCCAATGGGTTTGTTGTAGCCATTACCAATTCCAGAGAAGAAATGGGAAGCGATCGCCATGTATTTCATCACAGGATTACCCAGAACTAATATGCAACATGAGTCAATCATGGTGGTGGTTGAAAAATTAACAAAGGATGCTTATTTTTTGCCTATGAAGATAACACATACAATGGCTAATATTGCATAAATTTTCATGAAGGAAATTGCTAGGTTGCATGGGATACCTAGGACAATCGTCTCGGACAAAGATATAAAGTTTACCTCCAATTTCTGGAGGGGATTATTTAAATGATTTGGCACAAATCTAAACTTTATCACAACACATCATCCCTAGATAGATGGGCAAACAAAGAGAGTCAATTGAATAATTGAAGACATGCTGAGAATGTATGTGATGGATAAGCCATCTAAGTGGGAAGATTACTTACAGTTGGTTGAGTTTTCATATAATAATGGGTATAAATATTCATTGAGAATGAGTCCATTTGAATTCTTGTACGATAGGAAATGTGATACTACAGTAAGTTGGGACAACCCAATAGATAAAGTGGTACTTGGGCAGGAGTTGCTTAAGGACATGGAAGACTAGGTGGTCAATATCAAGCAAAATTTAAAGGCAGCTAAGGATAGAAAAAAAGTTTATGTAGAAAAGAATATGACAGCAAGAGAATTTAAAGTAGGGGAGCATGTACTTTTGAAAGTGAATCCCAAGAAAATATCTTTGAAATTGGGTAGTTGTACAAAGATGGCAGCCAGATTCTATGGTCCATTTGAAATATTGGATGGAATAGGGCCAGTTGCATACATTCTTGCATTTCCTACTTCCATGAATGTGCATAATGTATTTCATGTCTCTTTAATAAAGAAATATGTACATGATCCTAACCATGTTATTGATTTGCGTCTGATTCAGGTAGAGATAGAGGGAGATTTTCAAGTTCAGCTAGTGCGGGTAATGGACATAAAATTCAAAATGCTCCGGAATTAAGTTATAGAGCTAGTAAAGGTTCAATGGACCTGCTATGGTCCTGGAGATGATACCTAGGAGCATGAAGATTCCATGCAGGTAGAATACTCGCATATTTTTGAATAAATTTGAGATTTTGATCTCTATTTTGTATATGCACTGAGGACAGTGCCAAAATAAGGGGGAGGGGATGTAACACCCAAGGTTTTGAACCCTCATTTTAAATAATGTATTGTTACAATGTTGAGAGGCCAGAGTGCCCAAATAATTATTAAAAGGCCAGTGTGCCCAAAACATGTAATTTTTTTTTTATCATTATTGATTATAAATACATGGTTGGCTGCTAGATGGACAAGGACTAGAGTTATAGGGGGCTATGATTCCACAAGAGAGGGGGCTTGAGGGGCTAAGTGTTTATTCCTATTTTAATTACCCTTTTGTCTAAGGAAGGGGATCGGTTATGTGATCTTCTCAGGGAAGGCCGGGAGGTTCTTGATTCCCCACGAGAGATACTTAAACCCATCCCTGGTATGATTGTGGGGTTGTCCGTTGGTCAATGCTCATTGGTCATTGACTCATTTGATCCTTCTCTTCTGCATTTCATACCATTATTTCCCTCACTCCCTTCCATGCACGCACTTACCCATCCATTGATCCATCCTCACCCATGTCTTGGATTGGTAAATGGAAAGGAACTGTTGAGAGTTAGCCACATGATAGTTGGCTATAATGGTTGTTGGTGCAATCGAGCCATGAATTTGGTGCAATCGAGTATGACATGCATTTTCATGTGCCCTATTTTTCTCACAACTGTGAGTCCTGAGATTTCCAACATTGAGATTCTGGACCAGCTGTGTTGGAGGCCCCAAAATAAAGGAGAGGGACTGCCTGAGGGACTGCGTGGCAGAGAAGGGTGGAGGTCCACTCTCTTGAGAGGTACAGGTTGGGTAGAAGAGATCTAGGTACTTGGATTGTTGTGGGTGTTGGGAAACCTATGAGATCTTGAGAGCTCACTGGTTTGGGAACCCAAGTACACTTTGGAACTGTCCTTGTGGATTCATAGCCCTAGCTTGGGGGTGACACTGTTGTTGAGATTTGGAGCAATGGTTTCTACGGTTGGGTGGAACGTCCTTGGTCTGCAGCCAGTTGGTGTCGCCTTTTTATAAAGATAAGTGATCTCTGTTGTGATATTATTATCTGTGTATGAATGTATTCTGTTTTGTATTTTAATTATTGTTTAACTAAATCTTAGATTATGCATGCTTGCTAGATAATGTTTTGCATTTCGCTAAATCTTGTATCTTATGTGTTCTTATTAAATAAAGAAGGTATCAATAAGAGTATGAAATTCAAGGGTGGGCTTGAAGGTAGCATGGCCCGGCCTGTGGGTGGTTGGGGATGTTACAGGTTCCTTGTTTGGTATCATCGAGAACTTTATCGATGAAGATATTATGCATAGGTTCTCCCCTTGTGGGATCATTCAATTCCATAAAAGTCTCACACACTGACTATGGTGAATCAATGTTATAAAAAACAATGCCTATAAAGAGGCAAATCCTTGTTTCTAAGTGGAAGATTGAAAAATCCTCACAACCGGTGGAGTGGGCAGTCTACCACCTTAAGTCAGAGACCCAAAACAATGACTAACTAATTCACTATGGAAAACTAGGGATCATAAAGAACACACTAAAATTTACTAAAGGAAAATCAAGAAGACAACTAACTAGTGGGAAGGACAGTTACGAAAATCGATGCTAAAGAAACTTACCAGTGCAAGTGAAACTCAAACACAGAGCTCCCTATGGGTATACTCTGCAAAGCGCAATCTGACGTCCACCCTAGGAATTTCAGTATACCCCCGCAGTCACCTGTGTAAGTCCGTAAAATATAGGCAACTAAGTTTCTAGCTCATAGTCATTCACCAAGTAGATATAGTCGACGATCAGGCAGATCATAATGAGAAGGATAAAAAGTATGAATCCCTTCAAGGGTGCCGAAAGAAATTGGTTTGGAAGACAACTGAGAATATCGAAAAAATTTGAAGTCCACGAAGATCCGTAGGAAAATGCATTCAATATTGTTCCCAAGAAAGACACTCAATATACAATCCCCACTACGTTTAGTCTGGCTTTGGAGGGGTTATCTCCTATTCCTTTCTTCACGTGACCTCATGTTTATCCCCTGTGTTAGAGGGGGGTCCTAGATAACTCTTACGACGTTGGAATTAAAACACTCCCTATCTCAAACTCTAATGTTTGTTTTAAAATTGGCCTTGAAGAGTTTCCTCTTCACACCTAATTCAAGGCCCTAAAACCTTAAACTTGTTGGTGAACCCTACAAACAAAAAGCCTAATATAGTTTAAGTTAAGCATTAATTTTAAGGCTTTATTTATGCAAAGGGTGCAGTAGTGAAACACATGGTGTTATGAAGAGACGAAAAAGGAAGAGAACTTTAAAGCATTTGAAAGTAAAAGATACTTCAAAATTAAAGAAAAGCTTGTAAACAACTCTTTGTATATTCAACTTTTCTAATTGATATTTCAAGATCTTGTAATTGAAGAAATACTAAAACTTTATTTCGTTTGAATAAATAAAACTACTTGTATTTCAGGAAATTGAAAAGAAAATTGAAATGAAGATTCTTTTTCTTTTGCAAATAACAACCTTGACTACTTTACCAAACTAAATGCAATAAAATAAATTATTATTATTATTATTATTTGAACTGCTTTAACAAAAAAAAAAGTGAATTTAATTTCTTTTTTGTTTTTTCAAAGCATGAAACATGAACAAAGAGAAAACTGAAAACAATATTGGTAAATACCACAAGCCCACTACGGATCACAGGGATTCAACCAAGAAACCAAAAGGTGGATCTAAGACCTGACATCTCGCGCTAAACCTTTTAGGGAAAACAACAGAATACTAAGGGACAAGTAAAACGAAACGTCAACCCAAGCTATGGCCATAGACATGGACTCTGACTGGTTCAAGAAAGTCTTGAGAAGTCTGAACTTCTATCAGGAAAGAAACAAACTCTCTCTTTATAAAAAAGAATACTTTCAATAAACAAAGACTCGGGCTATTGCATCAGTAGCCTGCGTATATACGTGGGTTGTCTACTATGCAGAGCACACATATGTATGTGGGATGACCCAAAACAAGGCGCGTATACCTCTGATAATTTTCAAAAATAAAAGGACAAGGCAGACTTACAAGGAAGTGAAAGATGGTATACACCTTGCATGTGACCACAAACCCTTAAAATATTTAGTAAAATTGACTGAAACTCAAAAAGGAAAACAAGAAACCAATCAACAACCCAAAAACCTCCCTAAAAACCCTAGAGAGACTCCCTAGTGGAATCGCCAATTCTGCCAGAGGGAAATCCCCCTATAGCTATACCAGGGTTTAGGATATAGACAGAGAAAATGAACTCCTAAGAGTCAATATAGTTTCTACACTACCGCAAACATACCAAAATAAATGAAATTAGAGAAGTAGAAGAGAAGAACGGTAACTGTACCTTTTATCCAAGGTCTGGTGATGATCTCCTCAAGCTCTATAGCTCCAAATACTGCAAGTCTCCTCCCAAAGATGACCTGCATCCAAGACTAGGAAAACAAGGCTACAAGCATGCTGTTTCTATTCATAAATTAGGGTTAGATATCGAATGTTATGTATAAATCAAAGAAAAGACACAAAACATCATCATTTGGGACAAGGAAAAGAGATTATTTTATTCATTAAACAAAGACTGAAAGTTACAATCCTTTCCATCCACCATTCCATGAACCTAGTCAGGGATCCTCTTTACAATGCACCAAGTACACCTTCAATAATCCTCTTCTCACAATCTGCTAATCACTTGAAGGAAAGGGAATGGATTGAATGGAAGAAAATGGGTTGAAGAGGGAATGTTGAGGCAGTAACTTACAAAAGGTTGCAAATGCTTGGGCAAGGAAGGGAATGAAATTGGGTAGAGTTTCATCGTTCTAATGCTTGCTTCTAAAATGATACCCCAACAAATCATTTTATATGAAAAAAGGATTTTTTTTCGGTTGGGGGATGGGCTATAATAGGTGAATTGGTTGGCAACCCTCCAATAGCCCGTAAATTCCACTGAACACCTTACAATTTTTATTTTTTTTTGCAACTTTTGGAGGTATACGCGGGTTGTGTAGTGTGTATCAAGCATATGTATGTGGGTTGTCTAGAATGAAACAAGCATATGCACATGGGAAGTAGTGGTGCAGGGTGCGTACATGCTCTAAAAATTGTTTTTCTAAGTAGAGATCCTCAATAGTGATTTGGAAAACTACACAAGTAAGAAGGCCAATTCCATGTATGCATGAGTAAGGAATTTTAGGGATATAACAAATCCTTATCAACTATAAATTTATTGTATCAGTTTTAAAGAGGGTTATCTCTGTTTTCTTTAGTTTTCTTCATCAGTAAATCAACACCATGTTCAAGTTCTTACATGTATGAATGGGACACCCTAGTTATCTGGTCGGCCAACAAATGTGCCATATTATTGACATAAATAATTTTAAAACTTCAGCAGTCAATATCTCCATGTAGTAGACCATTAAAAAAGTTCCAAAACGTTTTTTTTTATCACTACCAAGCCATGTATTTGACCATCAGTCCTCTAGTTGATCAGATCGACCAATCACCTAAGTCGACTAGGTCAATCCAAGATTCTATTAGTGTCCTCATGTCAACCTATTTACTCTGATTCATTTCAGATAGAACATTTATTTGTGAAAAATAATTTGGCACTGGAATAATTCTTCATTAGTTGATGTCTTCAATGAAACAAATGCAATGAAGTTTGGATTTTAACAAACATTAATCAGTGCAAATGAAATGAAGTCTAACTCTTACCGA
>JZKD02S1996982.1:15883-40388 GCA_000966675.3 Picea glauca | reverse complement strand
TCAAGAGTCCAGGGGGCTAAGAACAACCCTTTCGATCCCATGAAATAGGGACCAGATCTGAAAACTAAATCTCGGTCCACTTTCCTCGTGAAGATGAAAATAAAAAATCCCCTGCCTACTGCGTACAGAGTAACGTTTCCCTGAATCAACGTCTTCCAATGTTCATCCATCCATGCCTCCACTGCTTTGGGGCTTGGCCATAGCCTCGTAAACTTTCCGATGAGGGCATTCTCTGCTAGGAGGAGGGCAAGCTTGCAAGGTTCCTCTGGATCTAGCTCCAGAGAAGGGATCTCCTCCATCTTCTTCACAAACTTGGACGAGAGAGAAGGCTTGGGTTTAGGTCCTGCTGAGCGGGCTAACGATTTGAAAGCTTCCAAAGAGTCTTTTTCCATCTCGGCAGACGGGACTGGGGCCATTGGAGTAGGTGGCGACCTCCAGCGCAGAAGCAAAACGCATGCCAAACCTGCATGCAAGAGGGAACCGCAGCCCTGTGTTCTCCTGGACGCTGCTCCACACGAAGGCGCGCCCCTGCAGACTCCAGAACGCGTGCAAGACGAGGGACGCACTGCTACTCCGGCCTTGGACCTGTAATCCTCGCCCCTGCAAACTCCAGATCGCGTGCAAGGCGAGGGTCACACTGCTACGCCAACCGTGGACCTGTATTCCTCCGTTGCTGCAATGAGTCGCGTCCATGCAAACAGAACCAAGCCGAGGGCGGCTAGGGTTTAGAACCTAGCCGCGACCGCATTGCTCCGGCTCTCTCCATCAACTAAAAAAACCCATAAGGAGTATTTTCAAAGTAAGAGCCATCATAGTAAGTTTTAAATATGATTAAGTAAAAGTAAAAAAATAAACGTGTAAACGGGTGTCTTTATAATAGTGAGGAAGTTAGTGGTTGAAATCACAACCATTAATTTATTGGGACGACTAAGAATATTCCAACAATATTTAATCTTGTCCATACAAAACTAATTAAGTACTAAAAACATATTAAATGTGCCCATTGTCAATAGGTGTACGCATTTCGGCGTAATTATAGATTTCTTAGCTGCACTTCGGTTCTATCTTGTGTTTTTAGTTATTTAAAATAATGAATATTATTGAATAATTAATTAGCTGCTATATTGGAAGAATAAGCACTTCCATTTCACCTTTTGATTCAATAATTTTATTATTGGTCCCTGCCAAAGCAGGACTATAGCTTTCGGTTAGAGTTGAACTTTATTGATTTTTATTATTTGAAGTTTTTTTTATAAGTTTTTTTAAAAATGTTCATTAAAAAATTGTTTTTTAAAAACTAAAATATTATTTAAAATTTTATAAATTTTTCTATTAATTTTTATTTTTATTTTTTATTGGTTTAAATATGGTGATGTAACAAGCAGGACTATTGTTGGCGACGAAAGTCACTCCTGGATTGTAGTAGGAGTAGAGCCCGACGCCCATCAGTTTTTATGTCACGATAGTTTTAATGATTGATCAAATGGGTAGAGACTCGGGAAGATATCACTCAAACTCAGGGACTGGGTCCGGCATGCGAGGAACAAAGGAGGTCTTGATCTAACTTCAGTTATTGGGTTTGATTTGAAAATCAGCAAGTTGAAGACTTGGTAAGAGGAGTGGACAAACTACCTCAGGCAACAGGCCTTTCAGTAATTTGTAGAAGAAAAACTCTGAATGCGAGATCCTCTGGTTCAGAACTTCGAGAAACTGAAAGGGGGGACTTGATTGGATTCTCCAATTCCAAGTCCTTTAGCGCTAAGAAAATCACAGGGACCGATTAGAAACAGTGCAACTGTTACAGTGATCAAACTCTACATCATCCTATAACAGTTACAACTCGACTGGATTCTCCAATTTCGAGCTACTCTAACACTGTGTAAACAAAGACATGAAAGAAACTGACATCCATAAGGCAAGAAGTCTCAAGAGTCCAGACATAACCAGGAAAACAATGCTTCATTAAAGTTTACCACCGAGAGCCTTGCTCAACCATCGATGCTTACAAAAATGGTGAAAAATCCTACATATACTCAAAAACAACCACAACAACAAAAACGAGACGTTGCATTAAAAACATTGCCTCTGCATGTATTCTGAAGGTCTTCGCATGCAGACTCTGGTTGATCGTGCACCCAAGACTTGGTGTCCCTTCAGCCAAATTTGGGTGGGTATTCTTTGTTAGACGCCACCTTAATTGCGCATGGATCCTGCAAGGGGAGTAGCTGAGCCATTCAATTCCGAGCTAGCGTGTGCAGACCTCCTCCAGCTGACCGAGGACTCGACATGGATTCTTTGGAAAAATGGGTACACAGGACCTTCTCGAGCAGACTGCCTGCCAGATTATCCATACCTTACACTTAATGTCTGAGGAGAGGTTTCAACCACCCCTTCTCACCCTCATTTAGTCCAGGCGAAAACCAGGATTGAGGTCGGATCCGATGGCACCTGGAGATCGCGGTGACCCTTTCGGTGACTAGAATCGACGCCCTTGGATTATTTTGCACAACTCATTTCCTTCCCAAGTGACCATAGGCTGTGACCCTATGTTCATTCCCAAATCTATTTCGGCGTTCGCGAATGGAAGGATTTAATCCTTGCTCATCCACAGTTGCGATGAGTGAAACGCCGAGATGGCTTACTTGGGCGCCACGCGTCCCTCTTATATCTGACGGTCCTGAATTCACTCGGTGATGTTGTGGGCCCGGGTCCTGGAAACTTTTGGCACTCCGGGGTTCGGGGTTTCGAGATGTGAGATGACGAGGGATTTTCACCCTTCGAACTCCCGAACGCTGATATGTCGACTAGATCTCGCACTATGTGTCGCTGGATCGGACGACCCGGATTTAGTCTTGGCATATAGTCGCCTTCTTTGTCGCTATACATCGGTCAAATTGGTAGTCCCTATATCTCGATGACTGTTGATCTTCTCATAAGGATGAATCTGGACTATTGACAATGTAATTTCACCCGCTTGCTCGATTGGAAGCCTTAGAACGAGATTTTTCCATGCTGCGCTCAGGCGCTTCTTGTGCAACTTGCAGACCCGAATACTCTTGTGCCTAGAACAAGAAATGTCGCTAACATTAGGCTCCATGAGGGATAGAGTCGTCCCTGCGATGCTCTAAGGACTCATTCTAAAGCTTCAGTGCCTTGCTGTTGGGCTATGGAGTCAGGCTCAAAACATCCCGCTGCTGAAAATACAGGCCAAAAAATAAAAGCAACAAAATAAAGATACATGCTTAAAGGAGCTTATTTATATACAATCCTAAACTAATAAAACACTGTACATGGGGCTAGGTGAAAGAAGACTTCCACCATAGCCAATCAAGTAACTTCCTGAAAGGAAGCTCTTTCCTTCTATCAGTGATCACAAACAGTTGATGTAACCGAGACAGTAGAACGGTTACACTCTTCAACTTCCCCTTACATGTTGAAGTTGAGATGGGATATGGAGGCTCCAAAGCACAAGGGAAATTCCACTCCATGTATTCACTGACAGGGTCATCGAATGAGTGGCCAATTCTAGGAAATTGGCGACAGACAGCCTCTTCTGCTACACAGTTGTTCACATGCGGTTGAATATCTATGATAAGCACAGGCAGGTGAATAACTGAAGTGGGCTCGCTGATCTCAGGTGGTGGTTTCTCACTGACTGGTTCTGAACAAAGGGCATACTGCTCCTCTGGTTCTTTTTCCTCTTCTTGGCTCTCCCCCGGGTCAGATTTGTATTCATCATAAACAACCCCCCCGGGTAAATTCTTCTCTTCCTCGTACTGCTCAGCATCTCCTGAAAGACTGAGATGGTTTCTTTCCTCGTAATAATTTTCCTTAGTGAGTAGAGGACAAGGTTCTATGACCTACTCTTGGAAATCCAGCATTTCGAGCTCAGAATTTGATTCGTAACTGGCATAAGTGGGCTGGCTACTCTGATAAGAAAAAGCTGATGCGGGGTTCTGCTGCTCCTCTTCCAGATAATCATCAAAGTCGGGGGGGAACAAAGCTTCTCCGACTTGCAGAAATGGAACTATCCCCCGCTTCTTCGTTTCGACCCCGAATGTAAACACATCATGGGAAATCTCGTGAAGGAAAAGAGAACAATCCTCTTCCACAACTACCTCTTCATCACAGCCTCCATCTGACATAATCAAATCTGGGAGGATTTCTTCTTCTTGGCTCTCCCATGGGTCAGATTCATAATGACCATAAACAGGACCTGTGGGAAAGCTTTTTTCATAATCGCCCTCAGTAGAGCTGCTAAGGGCATCTTCTTCAAAGGATGGGAAATCCTCAGCACATTGTTCAACTTCCCACCTATCAAGTCTGGTAGTGATAGATTTTATCAGTTCCATAACTCCGCCCGAAGCATCTTATTCCTTCCTGGGATCTTCATAATGATCCATTGTAGAGATACCAAAATCATCTTCTTCATAGGGTGAAAAATCCTCTGCACATCGCTCAGCTTCCCACCTGTCAAGTCTGGCAGTGATAGATTTTACCAGCTCCATAACTCCACCCGAAGTAGATGAATGGGGAGGAGAAAGGACTGATTCATGATCCATGTCATCAGGATCATCCTCATAGCCTTCATAAAAGACAACTCTATCTTGTATACATTTGTTGTAGTATCCCTCACAACAGTTATGAAAAATCAACTCAGAGGGATACAACTCCTGACAGTAAGCGATGAAAGCTGCATGGAACTCACTGAGTGAAGAAATGCTAGCAGGGGGTAAAGAATGATACCATCTACACACATCCCCTGCTAACGAGAACATGAACATATTCATGATGTATCTCCCATTGACGCATGAGTTCATGAAACTCACTGAGGTGCTGAGCAGGGTTGTCCTCTTCACATTTTCCAAATCTGGGAAAATAATCACCCCATTCATTCAGAGAGGGGACAACATTAGGAAAACCAGGAATAGCCGAAAAATTAAAAGGAGCAAACCTGCAAGCAAGGATTTTCTCCATATTGAACCAATGGAGTCGCCAATTGATCCTTTAATCATGGAGTCGCCAGGTGAAATATGCACAACTTCAAATTTGTCTGGTCCTTGTTCACCATCAAAGGCTAGATCCTAAAGTTGTTGTTACCCCAGGAAGCTTCTCAGGCTGAGAAAGCAGCTGCTGAAACCTTCTCGAGAAATATCCTTAGGGTCATCTTTCAGGTGTGCTAACAGTAGCCACAGCTAAAACAATGATGTGGAAACCTTGGAGTCACCACAGTGGAGTCGCCAGGTGCACAGTAGCAATATTTAAGGGCTCTGATGTCTGATGCACCTTCAGAATCAGCGGCTCAATGTCGTTCTGCCCAGGGAAAATCTTCAACTTCGTCCCCGGAAATGGCGCCAGAAATGTTGGCGACGGAAGTCACTCCTGGATTGCAGCAGGAGTAGAGCCCAACGCCCATCAGTTTTTATGTCACGATAGTTTTAATGATTGATCAAATGGGTAGAGACTCAGGAAGATATCACTCAAACTCAGGGACTGGGTCCGGCATGCGAGGAACAAAGGAGGTCTTGATCTAACTTTAGTCAGTGGGTTTGATTTGAAAATGAGCAGGTTGAAGACTTGGTAATAGGAGTGGACAAACTACCTCAGGCAACAGGCCTTTCAGTAATTTGTGGAAGAAAAACTCTGAATGTGAGATCCTCTGGTTCAGAGCTTCAAGAAACTGAAAGGGGGGACTTGACTGGATTCTCCAATTCCAAGTCGTTCAGCGCTAAGAAAATCACAGGGACCGATTAGAAACAGTGCAACTGTTACAGTGATCAAACTCTACATCATCCTATAACAGTTACAACTTGACTGGATTCTCCAATTCCGAGCTCCTCTAACACAGTGTAAACAAAGACATGAAAGAAACTGACATCCATAAGGCAAGAAGTCTCAAGAGTCCAAACATAACCAGGAAAACAATGCTTCATTAAAGTTTACCACCGGGAGCCTTGCTCAACCATCGATGCTTACAAAAATGGCGAAAACGTCTACATATACTAAAAAACAACCATAGCAGCAAAAACAAGACGCTACATTAAAAACATTGCCTCTGCATGTCTTCTGACAGTCTGCGCATGCAGACTCTGGCCGATCGTGCACCAAGACTTGGTGTCCCTTTAGCCAAATTCGGGCAGGTATTCTTTGTCAGACGCCACCTTAACTGCGCATGGCTCCTGCAAGGGGAGTAGCTGAGCCATTAAATTCCGAGCTAGCGTGTACAGACCTCCTCTGGCTGGCCGAGGACTCGGCATGGCTTCTTTGGAAAAATGGGTACACAGGACCTTCTCGAGAAAACCACCTGCCAGATTATCCATACCTTACACTTAATGTCTGAGGAGAGGTTTCAACCACCCCTTCTCACCCTCATTTAGTCCAGGCACAAACCAAGATTGAGGTCGGATCCGATGGCACCTGGAGATCATGGTAACCGTTTCGGCGACTAGAATCGATGCCCTTGGCTTCTTTTTCACAGCTCATTTCCTTCCCAAGTGACCACAGGCTGTGACCCTGTGTTTATTCCCAAATCTCTTTTGGCATTCGCGAATGGAAGGTGTTAATCCTTTCTCATCCACAGTTGCGATGAGCGAAACGTCGAGATGGCTTACTTGGGCGCCACGCGTCCCTCTTATATCTGACGGTCCTGAATTCACTCGGTGATGCTGTGGGCCCGGGTCTTGGACACTTTCGTCACTCCGGGGTTCGGGGTTTCGAGATGTGAGATGAAGAGGGACTTTCACCCTTCGAACTCCCGAACGTCGATATGCCGACTAGATCTCGCACTATGTGTCGTTGGATCGGATGACCCGGATTTAGTCTTGGAATATAGTCGCTTTCTTTGTCGCTATACATCGGTCAACTTGGTAGTCCCGATATCCTGATGATCTTTGATCTGCTCATAAGGATGAATCTGGGCTATTGACAACGTAATTTCACTCGCTTGCTCGATTGGAAGCCTTAGAACGAGATTTTTCCATGCTGCGCTCGGACGCTTCTCGTGCAACTTGCAGACCCAAATACTCTTGTGCCTAGGACAAGAAATGTCGCTAACAACTATAGATTTAGGTTAGAGTGGAATTTTATTCATTTTTTATTCATTTTTTATTATTTGAAGTTGGTTTTCCTAAGCTTTTTAAAAATGTTTGTTAAAAAGAATTTTTTTAAAAACCAAAATAATATTTAGAATTAAAAAATATATATTATTAATTTTTTTTATTTTTTTATGGGCTTAAATATGGTGATGCAACAATGTCTGTGTATATGAAATATTTCTATTTGTGATGTGACAATTTCCTCTAGTCTATATGAAATATTTATATTTTGAGTTTTTGTGAAAAGGTTGATGTGACATAATTGTAATTTCCCATTGAGTATATAAAATATTTTTGAGGATTTGTCAAAGGAAATAATTAAGAAACCAAGTTGAGAATGAACATCCTCACCTTCCACATTACAGAATATGTTATGCATGCACCCTCGACCTAGTAGGAAATCCTCTTCCTCCACTTTTATGTCTACATCTTCCACCTAGTAAGAGATTTGAAATCCTCTCTCTCCACTTTCCTTCCTACATATTCCACCTAGTAAGAGATTTGTGGACCCTAATTGGTTAGGGTATCTAGATCAATTTTCCTTTCCTTTACCCTCTGATAGGTCCATAATTGTTGCATCATCTACCTACTATCCAAAATGAAAATAACATTACATATCTACCCACTATCCAAAATGAAAATAACATTACATAGATTCAGGTTGGGTGAGTAATATCATGATCAATGTTTCTCGTGACTTCAATAAATAGTACTATCTTGAGTGGTTCACTCAGCCCCAAAGACAATGAAAGTTGCAAAAAATTCAAATTTTGAGCATTACGTGTGCATACACTTACTCTTGCTCCATTTGTTTATCTAACTTGGAAGTTGGGTGAATCTTGAGATCATTGCTTCTTGTGAGTTCAATAAATAGTACTAGCTTGAGATAGTAGTATCTTGAGTGGTCCACCCAGGCCCAAAGACAATGAAAATTGCAAAAAAAAACAAATTTTTAGCATTACTAGTACATACACTTGATCTTGCTCCCTTGTGTAACTGACTTACGAGAATCCTGATGCAGTCAACAACGAGGAGAATGAAAATTGCAAAAACTCAAATTTTGAGCATTACCTGTGTGCACACTTGCTCTTGCTCCCTTGTGTGACTGACTTGGTTGAATCTTGATGTAGACAACAACAGGGAGAAAGCATAGAAGAAATCATCTTCATATAATTCTCGGTGATCAACAACATGAGTTGCAGGTGCATCAGTAGAAGCACCAACAAGCTGCACCCATTTGCATTGTGGAAAAAATGCATATTCAATTAAATCAGGTTGTGGGTAACAATCAAGTTCATACTCACCCTCCCATTTGTCTGTTGTAAACTTCGGTTTGTTGACTATACATTGCCAGTTGTTCTGGACAACTGTACAATCAGTTAGCATTCTAACCTTGTTCTTGATTTTCTTGTTTTTTCTTTTGCTTATATGTTATCCTTTTTCCCAAATACATACGTGCTCTATTGTCCATTCACCTCTTTCATTTTATGCTCTGTCTTGTACTATGTTCTTTTCTGCACATTTATAATGGTATTAGAGTGTTAGAAGTAAGTCTCTTCACATTGCATGGAGAGCAGTCTGCTCAGATGCAGCTGAAGTAGATCATGCTCATTTTTTGGAAAAGGGGTCAATTTGTTTTTTCCCATAAATTACATGGTCCCTTAATTGACCAAAAGGGGTTTAGAGTGTGTAAAATATTGAGCTTAGATATCGATATCCAGCCAAATCCAACACAGGAAACACAAAATTTCTTGTGGATCTATTTTTTTTTCAAGCAACAACTTCACTTTTACCAACAAATTGTAACCGCGGGAGACATTCTTATGCACAAATTTTCCTATCCATATTTCTTTTAAGGTAATCCTATGCATTTTTTTTTTCTATAGGAGGTTTTACTCTCAGATATGTATTTTTTTTTAAATAATGGCCACTCCTAGCAATTTAAATCCCAATCGGGGTCCCATTCTTCTAGGAAAGAATTATGAATTTTGGTCCCTGAGAATGAAAAATTTCCTACAAGCAAAGGGGTGTTGGGATCCAATGCACGATGTCTGTGTGGAACTAGATCCAACAAATATGGCATCCATGAACAATCAACAAAGAAATGCACAGTCAGAACAAAGGAAAATACAAAATAAGGCTAAGTTATGGATTCAAAACTCTGTGGACAACTCTATTTTCTCAAAGATCACAGGTATTGTTACCTCAAAACAGGCCTAGGACATTCTTAGCACAACCTATCAGGGCAATGACAAGGTGAAAAAAATCAAGTTGCAGACCTTGAAAACACACTTTAAGACTTTAAAGATGGTCGAGTCAGAAAATGTTGATACATTCATGATCAAAGTTATGGGAATAGTAAACCAGATTATGTTGACTGGTGAATCCATTCCATATCAGAGGATTGTTGAGAAATTCCTCAGAAGTCTTCCAAATAAATTTGAGATGGTTGTTACAACCATCCTACAATCCAAGGACCTGTCCAATTTTTTAGTAGATGAAATAATGGGTTCTCTGTTGTCACATGAGACTAGACTAAATATGGAAGATGAGTCAATGGCCCATGCCTTCAAGTCTCAGTTCTCCTTCAACAAAGGCGTAGACAGAGGAAGAGGGAGAATCCCCGGTAACCATCACTCAAGTGAAGGTCACACACATCAAAATCAACAACATTAGTCTCAAAGAGGAAGAGGGAGGAGATCCAATGACCAAGTGAGTATACAATATTATTACTGCAAAAAGTATGGCCACTATGAATATGAATGCAGGAAGAAGAAAGTGTATCAAAACTCAGGAAGAGCACATGTTTCAAAGCATGAAGGAGAAACCTCAAATGGGATGCTTCTCTCATGCCCCAATCCTGAAGAACAACATAAGGACCCCTAGTTGTTGGACAATGGATGGAACAATCACATGACAGGTAACCAAGATTTAATTTCATGCATTGATTCTTCTATTTATTCTGATATTACACTTGGAGATGGCTCTTTAGTCAAAGTACAAGGCAAAGGAATTGTCCCTGTTCTGACTAAACAAGGTGTAAAGAAAGACATACATGATGCCTATCATGTTCCAGCTTTGAAATATAATTTTCTCAGTGTAGGAAAACTAATTGAACATGGATATAAAGTAATTTTTGAAGGATCAACCTGTAGGATCTATGATAAACCTCCCAACAGAAAATTGATTAATGAAATCCATATGACAAGAAATAGAATGTTTCCCCTGACTCTTAGAACTACAAATATGACCCCACCTTATGCACAAAGTGCCTCCACCTCCAATGAAGTTGTGTTATGGCATGCAAGATTTGGAAATCTACCTTTTCAGAGTCTAAGTCTCCTATTGAAACACTCCATGGTCAAAGGTCTAGACCTATTTTCAAAGAGAAAATCCCCCCATGTGAATCTTGCATTCTTGGAAAACATAAGAGATATAGTTTTCCACAATCCTCCAATCAAGCCAAAAAACACTTAGAGATGGTTCACACTGACATTTGTGGACCAATACAAACAAAGTCAACAGGTGGTATTTTTTATTTTCTAACATTTATTGATGACTTTAGTAGGAAAATATGGATCTATTTCCTCAAGAACAAGTCTAAAACGTTCACCAAGTTCAAGGAATTCAAGGCTGAAGCTGAAAAACAGAGCGGGAAGTATGTAAAAATACTTAGATCAGATGGAAGAGGAGAGTGTTGTTACAAATAATTTGCATATTTTTGCAAGTCACAAGGCATAATCATGAAAACCATAGTCAGGTATACTCCATAGAAAAATGGAGTGGCCAAGAGGAAAAATCAGACCATAATGAATATGGCAAGGAGCCTGCTCAGAGAGAAAAAATTACCCAAATTTTTTTGGGATTGTAACGTGTTCAGTTTATCTTCTGAACTAATCTCCAACCACCAGTGTCAAAATGAAGGTCCCTCAAGAAGCATGGAGTGGGACAAAACTAAATGTCGCTCATCTCAGAACTTTTGTATGCATTGCATTCACTCACTTACCTTCAGAATTGAGGAAGAAGCTTGATGATTGAAGTGATAAATGAATTTTGTTTTGCTACAATGAAACATCCAAAGCTTACTAAATGTATAATCTGATTTCAAAGAAACTTATTCTCAGCAGAGATGTAAAATTTCTTGAAAATTAGTTTTGAAGTGAGTCTAAAAATCGCCCTATGGACAGTCCAAATCCACTGTTGCCACTTCCTAAACACACAAAAAATTCAAGAAAGCATACACATCAACCTGTCCTTCCAAGATTGGAAGTACAAGGATAGCCTGAAAGTTCCCAAAGAAGCTCCTCTTCAAGAATAAATTTATCCTCTGAAGTCTGAAATCAAAGAACTTGATGCTTGAGAGAGATTTATCAGTAGTTAGATGATCATAATCAACACAATATTTTTTCATTATTATCATGTCATCCCACATCTTTCAAAGAGGCATCTAAAGAGAAACATTGGGTTCAAGCTATGAACCAAGAAATTGATTCTATTGAGAAGAAAAAGACATGGTATCTTGTTGATCTTCCAAAGCATAAGACCAACATTGGAATCAAGTGGGTTTACAAGACTAAACTCAATGAAAATGGGAAGATTGAAAAACACAAAGTAAGACATGTTGCCAAATGATTATCTCAGCAACTCGCCATTGATTTGTAGATTTTAACCTTGTACAATATTTACTGCAAACAAATTTTCAGCAAAAGAACAAAAAATATACAATGGAAAATACAAACATTACATAAAGAATTTTCCCATGGAAACCCAAACCAGGAAAATTGACATATTCTATATTCTTTCATAGTGATACAATGTTTACAATAAAATATACATATAGGAAGACAGTGGCATCCAAAAACCTGACTCAATGACCTAGATTAGTCAACAACCCTAATTCCTTCACAGAAATAGAAAACCATCAGAAAAAACCATGTGTCGAAAAAATGCTCAACAATGGACATGAAAATCAAGGCAACACGAAAAAACGAGGAAAAAAAGTGACACGTTTCCTGAGGAAAAATCATTTTCTCGATGATGTTTCCCCCAAACCATCACACGGGGGGATTTCTCCCCCCTGCACCCCTCAAGGGGGGGCCTAGTGACCCCCCCTCAAACCCCCCCATGTGCCCAACACAACGCAGACACTACTACTTGTGAAAAGAATATAACACATACCCAACATTCTCCCACTTGTTGTTTTATTTGCATACAGGGGGTTACAGGGTTGCATAGTCAACAATCCAGGGAAACAATGCCCATGGATCCTCTACACCAAGAGAAATTATCAGTGCCCACAGATTTTGTTAACGAATCTGCAACATTCTTCAAAGTGTCCACCTTCATCAGCAAAACTTTCTTTTCTTCAACCATGTCTCTCACAATGTGATATTGAATATCAATATGCTTTGTATTTGAATGATAAGTTGGGTTCTTCAGCAAAAACATTGCACTACGACTATCACAATCTATCCTTATAGCTTGTTGTACCAACCCAGTAGCTAAACATAATCTTTGTAACCATATTTCTTCCTTACTTGCATGAGTGGCTGCCATGTATTCAACTTCTGTAGTTGAAAGTTCCACTACAACCTATCTTTTGCTCATCCATCTTATTGCTCTTCCAAACAGGTTAAACACATACCCACTTGTAGATATCCTATGATCCACTTCTCCAGCCCATTCTGCATCAACAAAGCCATGTATATACAACACTCTGTCCAATCCCGGTCTTCCTTGGTAGCACAATCCATCGCTAGCAGTGCCACACAAATACCTAAGAACCATTTTTACTGTTGTCCAATGCTCCTTCCTTGGTTTTGACATATACCTGGTCAAAACTCCCCCTCCATGTGCAATGTCCACTCTAGTACAAACCATTGCATACATCAAACTGCTAACTACACTCACATATGGAACACGAGACATGTCCTCCTCCTCTTCATGTGTCTTGGGACACTGATCCGCCGATAACTTTACGCCAACAAGAATAGGAACCTTAACCGGTTTACATTCCTACATATTAAACCTCTACAATATTGTCTCTACATATTTTCTTTGATTTAACCAGAGTTTTCTCTTTTTCCAATCTCTTTTAATTTCCATGCCCAAAATGAAATTTGAAGCACCGATATCCTTCATGTCAAATTTAGAGAACAACTTAGTTTTCACATCCTGGATAATCTCCTTGTTGTTTCCTATCAGCAACATGTCATCCACATACAAGACCAAATAAATCAAATGATCACCAATTAATTTCAAATACGCACAATGATCCTCTTTGCTTCTTGTGAAGCCAAGTCGCAACATATAAGTATCAATTTTTTGATACCACATCCTAGGTGATTGTTTCAAAGCATACAAGGACTTTTTAAGCTTGCATACCAACTCCTTCTTTCCCTTCACAACAAATCCTTGTGTTTGCTTCATATAGATTTTTTCTTCCAGATCCTCATGTAGGAATGTTGTCTTCACATACATCTATTCTACTTCAAAATCAAATGCAACAACAATAGATAACATAAATCTTATAGAGGTTAACTTGGCAACAAGAGAAAAAATCTCACCAAAATCAATTCCCTCAACCTAGGAATAACCCTTTGTTACTAACCGAGCTTTGTGTTTCTCCACTTATCCTTTTGCATTTAGCTTCTTTTTAAATACCCATTTTCTTTCAATGGGTTTTCTTCCAGTCGAGAACTCCACTATATCCCAAGCCTCATTCTTATCTAAGGTTGCCATTTCTTCATCCATGGCCTTTTTCCATATATTTCCATTCTCTTAATCCAGTTCCTCCCTGACAGTTCTAGGATCGTCATCAGTAATAGACAAAGAAAAATTTGAACGGAAATTATATGGAGTATACATTTCCGGTAGCCTTCTTTCTTGAACCGATCTCCTCAATACTGGAGTATGAGAATCTTCTTCTTCTGATTCTTGTTCCTCTGTAGAGTCTGATTCATCATCATTTAAATCAAACTCTATTTTCTCTAATTATTCCTTACTTGATAGGACTTCATGTTTAACAACATCCTTCATTTCTCTAAATACCACATCTCGAATATACACTACCTTCTTAGTTTATGGGTTCCAAAGATTATAACCTTTGAGACCATCTTTATATCCAATAAAGATACACTTTTCATATTTCTTATCTAGCTTACTCTTGTTTTCCTTTGGAACATGAACATATGCATCACAACCAAGTACCTTGAGATGTGTGAGAGAAGTTTCTTACCAGTCCATACCTCTTGGGGAGTCTTGTCATCCAACACTGATGAGGGTGATCTGTTGACCATGTAACATGTAGTACCCACTACCTTTGCCCATAATTCTTTCCCCAACACGTCACCACTGATCATGCACCTTTGTTTTTCCATTAGCGTCATTTTCATCCTTTCTGCAACTCCATTCTATTGAGGTGTATATGGATTAGTATTCTTCTTTTCTATACCGCACTTCTTACATAATTCTTCAAATTCATTCCCATAGAATTCTCTGCCATTATCTATCCTCAACACCTTATATTCTCTCTGTTTGATTCCCAACAAGAGCCTTGAACTCTTTAAACCTGTCAAAGACTTGATATTTCTTCCTGAGGAAATATATCCAAGTATTCCTCGAGAAGTCATCTATAAATGAGACATAGTACATAGATTTNAATCTGCAACATTCTTCAAAGTGTCCACCTTCATCAGCAAAACTTTCTTTTCTTCAACCATGTCTCTCACAATGTGATATTGAATATCAATATGCTTTGTATTTGAATGATAAGTCGGGTTCTTCAGCAGAAAAATTGCACTATGACTGTCACAATCTATCCTTATAGCTTGTTGTACCAACCCAATAACTGAACATAATATTTGTAACCATATTTCTTCCTTACTTGCGTGAATGGCTGCCATGTATTCAACTTTTGTAGTTGAAAGTTCCACTACAACCTATCTTTTGCTCATCCAACTTATTGCTCCTCCAAACAGGTTAAACAAATACCCACTTGTAGATATCCTACGATCCACATCTCCATCCCATTCTGCATCAACAAAGTCATGTATATCCAACACTTTGTCCAATCCCAGTCTTCCTTGGTAGCACAATCCATAGCTAGCAGTGCCACACAAATACCTAAGAACCATTTTTACTGTTGTCCAATGCTCCTTCCTTGGTATTGACATATACCTGGTCAAAACTCCCCCTCCATGTGCAATGTCCACTCTAGTACAAACCATTGCATGCATCAAACTTCCAACTACACTCACATATGGAACACGAGACATGTCCTCCTCCTCTTCACGTGTCTTGGGACACTGATCCACATATAACTTTACACCAACATGAATAGGAACCTTGACTGGTTTACATTCCTACATATTAAACCTCTACAATATTGTCTCGACATATTTTCTCTGATTTAACCAGATTTTTCTCTTTTTCCGATCTCTTTTAATTTCCATGCCCAAAATGAAATTTGAAGCATCGATATCCCTCATGTCAAATTTAGAGGACAACTAAGTTTTCACATCTTGGATAATCTCCTTGTTGTTTCCTATCAACAACATGTCATCCACATACTAGACCAAATAAATCAAATGATCACCAATTAATTTAAAATACGCACAATGATCCTCTTTGCTTCTTGTGAAGCCAAGTTGCAACATATAAGTATCAAATTTTTGATACCACATCCTAGGTGATTGTTTCAAAGCATACAGGGACTTTTTAAGGTTGCATACCAGCTCCTTCTTTCCCTTCACAACAAATCCTTTTGTCTACTTCATATAGATTTTTTCTTCTAGATCCTCATGTAGGAATGTTATCTTCACATACATCTATTCTACTTCAAAATCAAATGCAACAACATCGGATAACATAAATCTTATAGAGGTTAACTTGGCAACAGGAGAAAAATTCTCACCAAAATCAATTCCCTCAACCTAGGAATAACCCTTTGTTACTAACCGAGCTTTGTGTTTCTCCACTTATCCTTTTTCATTCAACTTCTTTTTAAATACCCATTTGCTTTCAATGGGATTTCTTCCAGTCGGGAACTCCACTATATACCAAGCCTCATTCTTATCCAAGGTTGTCGTTTCTTCGTCCATGGCCTTTTTCCAGAGATTTACATTCTCTGAATCCACTTCCTCCCTAACAGTTCTAGGATCGTCATCAGTAATGGACAAAGAAAAATTTGAACAGAAATTATATGGAGTATACATTTCCGGTAACCTTCTTTCTTGAACCGATCTCCTCAATACTAGAGTATGAGAATCTTCTTCTTTTGATTCTTGCTCCTCTGTAAAGTATGATTCATCATCATTTAAATCAAACTCTATTTTCTCTGATTCTTCCTTACTTGGTAGGACTTCATGTTTAACAACATCCTTCATTTCTGTAAATACCACATCTCGAATATACACTACCTTCTTAGTTTCTAGGTTTCAAAGATTATAACCTTTGAGACCATCTTTATACCCAATAAAGATACACTTTTCATCTTTCTTATCTAGCTTACTCCTATTTTCCTTTGGAACATGAACATATGCATCACAATCAAATACCTTGAGATGTGTGAGAGAAGGTTTCTTACCAGTCCATACCTCTTGTGTAGTCTTGTCATCCAACACTGATGAGGGTGATATGTTGACCAGGTAACATGTATTACCCACTACCTTTGTCCATAATTATTTCCCCAACTCATCACCACTGAGAATGCACCTTTGTTTTTCCATTAGCGTCCTTTTCATCCTTTCTGCAACTCCATTCTATTGAGGTGTATATGGAGTAGTCTTTTGCCTTTCTATACCGCACTTCTTACATAATTCTTCAAATTCATTCCTGTAGAACTCTCTGCCATTATCTATCCTAAACACCTTAATTATTCTCTCTATTTGATTCTCAACAAGATCCTTGAACTCTTTAAACCTGTCGAAGACTTGATATTTCTTCTTGAGGAAATATATCCAAGTATTCCTTGAGAAGTCATCTATAAATGAGACATAGTACATAGATTTTCCCAATGATGGAACCAACACAGGTCCAAAAACATCACTGTGAACTAGTTGTAAAATTCCTTCTTCCCTCGTTGCACCAGAGGGGAATCTTACCCGATTTTGCTTCCCATATACACAATGTTCACAAAAATAAAAATATAGAGAGCAGTTAGACATACCTTCAACCATACCTTTACCGTGTAGTAGTCGAAGACCTTTCTCTCTGATATTCCCCAGTCTTTGATGCCACAACATAACCTTTTCTCCAGAGACTATATGAGTTATTTCTTCTTCAACTCCAATATCAGGAACAATGGAACTATTACACCCATCATTAATAGTGCTTCCTTGCATCTTATACAAAGTTCCAAATCGAACTCCCTTCAATAACACCATTGCTCCTCGAACCATCCTGCAGGTTTCCTTTTCAAATATTTGTTTTACTTGTGCATTGTCCATTTTGCTTACATAAATCAAATTTCTGGCCAAACCTAAGATGTACAGAACACCAAGTAGTGTTCTAATCCTTCCATCTATGAGCCTCAACTTGACTTTTCCTCTTCCTATGATTCTGGTTGTCGAATCATCACCTAAGAAAACATTACCTCCACCATACCATTCATATTCGCAGAGCCATTCCCTGTAGGGAGTCATGTGAAAGGATGCACCAGAGTCAACCAAACATGCCTCATGATTTTCATGTGTTCTTGAAGAAGCCAAGTACACATCCCCTCCTTCCTTGGAGGTCTTTTCTTTTGTAGAAGGAGATTCTTCAGATCCCTTCTTTTTCTGAACTTTAGATCTACACTGCTTCTTGTAGTGCCCTTCTTTTCCACATCTCCAACATACCTTTACANGTCATCTATAAATGAGACATAGTACATAGATTTTCCCAATGATGGGACCAACACAGGTCCAAAAACATCACTGTGAACTAGTTGTAAAATTCCTTCTTCCCTCGTTGCACCAGAGAGGAATCTTACCCGATTTTGCTTCCCATATACACAATGTTCACAAAAATCAAAATCCAGAGAGCAGTTAGACATACCTTCAACCATACCTTTACCGTGTAGTAGCCGAAGACCCTTCTCTCTGATATGCCCCAGTCTTTGATGCCACAACATAACCTTTTCTCCAGAGACTATATGAGTTGTTTCTTCTTCAACTCCAATATCAGAAATAATGGAACTATTAAACCCATCACTAATAGTGCTTCCTTGCATATTATACAGAGTTCCAACTCGAACTCCCTTCAACAACACCATTGCTCCTTGAACCATCCTGTAGGTTTCCTGTTCAAATATTTTGTTTACTCCTGCATCATCTATTTTGCTTACATAAATCAAATTTCTGGCCAAACCTAGGATGTGCATAACACTAAGTAGTGTTCTAATCCTTCCATCTATGAGTCTCAACTTGAATTTTCCTCTTCCTATGATTCTGGTTGTCGAATCATCACCTAAGAAAACATTACCTCCACCATACCATTCATATTCCCAGAGCCACTCCCTGTGGGGAGTCATGTGAAAGGATGCACCAGAGTCAACCAAACATGCCTCATGATTTGCATGTGTGCTTGAATAAGCCAAGTACACATCCCCTCCTTCCTTGGAGGTCTTTTCTTCTGTAGAAGGAGATTTTTCAGATCCCTTCTTTTTCTCAACTTTGGATCTACACTACTTCTTGTAGTGCCCTTCTTTTCCACATCTCCAACATACCTTTACAAAATTTCTGAGAGATTTATATCTACCCTTAGACTTAGATCTCCCACTTGAGAACTTAGATCTATTTCTTTCCTCAGAACGCCCTCTTGAAAATAATGTGTCTGTGCTTTATCCTTCCATATTCTTCCATCTCATCTCCTCCGACAACAAGGATGAGACCACTTCATAAAACTTCAAGGAAGTTGTATTACTACCTATGGCCACAACCATACTATCCCACGAGTTTGGTAAAGAACACAGTAAAATGATACATTTATCTTCATATGAAATTGTAATCTCAACAGATACTAATTGACTTACCATAGTATTGAAGGCATTCAAATGATCTTCCACCGAGTCTCCATCTCTCATTCTCAGGTTATACAAATTCTTTCTCATGAATATTTTATTTAATAGGGACTTAGACTGATACAACTTCCCCAACTTATCCCATAAATCCTTGGTTGTAGCTTCCTCTAACACATTGAGTAATACTAAATATGAGAGACATAGTCATAATTTTCTCTTTGCCTTCTGATCCAACTTTTTCCAGTCATCTATTGAAGTTCCTGTAGATGCAGTACCTGGATCTACCGCGATCCACCGATCTCTGTCCACCAACAAATCTTTCATATTGAGCTTCCATAGCACAAAACTTTTCCCAATAAACTTCTTAATCTCCATTTTCAAATAGCTTGCCATTTCTTTTCACATAAAAAAATAATACCACAGATATCCCATTGTAACAAGGCTTATCACAGTCACGAGCCAAACCCTTGACCACAAGTTCAAATGATCTGCCACCGAGTCTCCATCTCTCATCCTCGGGTTATACAAATTCTTTCTCATGAATAGTTTATTTAATAGGGACTTAGACTGATACAAATTCCCCAACTTATCCCATAAATCCTTGGTTGTAGCTTCCTCTAACACATTGAGTAATACTGAATTTGAAAGACACAGTCGAAATTTTCTCTTTGCCTTTCGATCCAACATTTTCCAGTCATCTACTGAAATTCCTGTAGGTGTAGTACCTGGATCTACTGCGATCCACAGATCTCTGCCCACCAACAAATATTTCATCTTGAGCTTCCACAACTCAAAAAAATTCCCATTAAACTTCTCGATCTCCATTTTTGAATTTCTCGCCATTTCTTTTCACATAAAAAAACAATACCACAGATCTCCCACTGTAACAAGGCTTATCACAATCCCAAACCAAACCCTTGACCACAAAGGCATCCCCCTAAAGCCAACAAAGCTCTGATACCAAAATGTATATTTTAACCTTGTACAATATTTACTGCAAACATATTTTCAGTAAAAGAACATAAAAGATACAATGGAAAATACAAACATTACATAGAGATTTTTCCCCTGGAAACCCAAACCGGGAAAACCAACATATTCTATATTCATTCATAGTGATACATTGTTTACAATAAAATATAAATATAGGAATCCAGTGGCATCCAAAACCCTAACCCAATGACCTGGATTAGTAAAAAACCCTAATTCCTTAACCGGAAATAGAAAACCATCAGCAAAAACCATGTGCCGAAAAACCGACAACGATGGACATGAAAACTGAGGAAAAAATGTGACATGTTTCTCAAGGAAATTTATTTTTCTCAATGACGCTACCCTCGAACCCCTGCACAGGGGGCCTAGCGGCCCCCGCTCAAACCCCCTATGCGCTTGTCGCAACGCAGACACTACTACTCGTGCAAAGAATATAACACATACCCAACATGATTATGGTGAAAACCTTACTCAAGTAGCAAGGTTGGATATTATAAGGACCATTTTAGCCACACTAGCTAAAAAAAATGGAAAGTATACCAGATGGATGTCAAATCAACCTTCTTGAATGGTGTCTTAGAAGAAGAAGTGCATGTGGATCAACCACCAAGATTTGAAGTCAAAGAGCAACCAATCAATGTGTATTGGTTGAAGAAAGACGTGTATGGCTTGAAGAAAACTCCAAGAGTTTGGTACACCATAATCGATGCTTACATGATCAAGAGTGGTTTCAGCCAAAGCCAAAATGAGCCAACACTATACACCAAAATAGATCATCAAGGTAAAATTATGATTATATTTTTGTATGTTGATGACATGATATATACTGGAAATATTCAGTGAAAAAGATTTAAACATGCCATGCAATCTAAATTTGATATGACAGATCTTGGTATCATAAAGTTTTTTTTGGCTATTGAGGTTGATTAATCAACCAACGACATTTTTGTTTGTCAACAAAAGTATGCTACAAACATCATCAAGTGATTCCAAATGGAAATATGCAATCTAGTAGAAACTCTTATACCCCTAGGCACATAATTGAGCAAGCAAGATGAAGGCCCTACAATGGATTCTACTCTATATAAAAGTTTAGTAGGCATCCCGTTGTATCTTATAGCTACTAGACATGATATTATGTATGCAACCAGCTTTGTTTCCAGGTTCATGGAATCCCCCAAATATTCTCATTGGAAATTGACAAAAAGGATCTTGAGATATGTTGTAGGCACACTCAATTTTGGTTTATGGTACACACAGTCTGAAGATGATCATCTTACTAGCTACACTGACAATTATTTTGCAGGCATACTAGATGATAGGAAAAACACTTCGGGGTATGCTTTTCACTTGGGCACAAATCTAATTTCTTGGGCATCAAAGAAGCAACCCATTGTTTCAATATCTTCTGCAGAGGAAAAGTATGTTGTTTCTACGTTAGTTTCCTATCAAGTTGTCTGGCTGCGAAGATTATTGAATGACATGTCACATACGGAAAATGAGCCAAATCCTATTTTTTGTGACAACACTTCAACAATTTCCTTGTCAAAAACCCATGTTTTTCACAAGAAGAGAAAGAACATTGACACTCACTTTCACTTCATATGTGAGCTAGTCAAGAATGGTGAAATATGTCTCCAATTTTGTGGCTCACAAGATGAACTCGTAGATATCTTTACAAAGCCATTGGAAAAACCATTTTTGATTTCCAATGACAACACTTTGGGATTATATGTGCTGGTGTTTGTAATCATTGGTTTTAAGATGGAGTGTTAGTTTTAAACTCCAGTTTGCTCATTATACACTGCCAGTTGTTCTGGACAACTATATAATCAGTTAGCATTCTAATCTTGTGCTTGTTTTTCTTGTTTTTTCTTTTGCTTATATGTTTTGTGTTTTTCCTAATACATATATGCTTTGTTTTTCATTCACCTCCTATGTTTTATGCTTTGTCTCGTACTTTGTTCTTGTCTGCAAATTTATCACTAGCATTGTCATCCTTGAAGAATTTGTGGATTTGTTGCAGCCTGGGGTTGTTTTTGTTAATTGAGGTGAACAACCACAACATTTCTCTTTGGATCCTACCACACCTTCCCAAGGTCCTCTTGGGATATAATGATGAGAGAATAATACTCACCTCTCCCTGGTTAGCTCCACTCCCACTATTACCTGCCTAGAGTTGAAGCATCACTGATAATGGATTTGGGTGTAGATTTTGCTACCAATCATTGTTTTCCACTAGGACAGATCCAAATATTGTTTAGGGAAGATCCTTGTAGGTGGCTTCTCTGGGTTCGTACACAAAAAATTTGATAGGACATAAAAATGGGAATTGGAAATGAGTCAAGGTCGGGGAATAGGGAAATAGAACCACCTCCTTATTTGGCTAGAGAGAAAAAATGAGAGACAGGTTTTGTATTCCTCAATTCCATTAGTTCTTCACCTTGGGATAGTTTTTTTTAGCACTCAAACCGAAGGGATTCTTTCGTTTCCACTCTCATTTCTCAACATGAAATTATTCAACTACGTCATATTCTTTAGTTGTGCCATCGCCTTAGGAATGGTTCCCTCTAGTTGATTACTTTAAAGATCAAGGTATTCCATATTTTTAATATCATCCAATGATTCAGGTATGCCACCAACAAGCTTATTGTTTGAAATGAAAATGTAATCAAGGATTGAATTCCCACCAAAATAATTNGGGAAGATCCTTGTAGGTGGCTTCTCTGGGTTCGTACACAAAAAATTTGATAGGACATAAAAATGGGAATTGGAAATGAGTCAAGGTCGGGGAATAGGGAGATAGAACCACCTCCTTATTTGGCTAGAGAGAAAAAATGAGAGACAGGTTTTGCATTCCTCAATTCCATTAGTTCTTCACCTTGGGATAGTTTTTTTTAGCACTCAAACCGAAGGGATTCTTTCGTTTCCACTCTCATTTCTCAACATGAAATTATTCAACTACTTCATATTCTTTAGTTGGGCCATCTCCTTAGGAATGGTTCCCTCTAGTTGATTACTTGAAAGATCAAGGTATTCCATATTTTTAATATCATCCAATGATTCAGGTATGCCACCAACAAGCTTATTGTTTGAAATGAAAATGTAATCAAGGATTGAATTCCCACCAAAATAATTGGGTACTTGACCTATGAAATTGTTGAACGATTTTTGGCATATTTCCTAACTAGGCGAGGATGTCACCGGATAGTTTTTTTTTTACTAGAACAAGAGTTTCAAGATGGAAGGACTTGGGAATATAGGGGATATTCCCCATGAATTTTTTTTGGGACATAACTAAAAATCCCAGTGATTCTGGAATGCTTCTGCTTAAATAATTGTTACTAGCTAGCAAATCTACGAGAATTGAAATATTTGTTAATGAGGAAGAAATATTACCCATCAAGAAATTGTCTGATATACATAAGGTCGTTCATTGCTTCAGATCTCCAATGGATTCCAAAATGGGAACCAAGATCATATTGTTGTTCAGTGTCAATACGAACAGTCGACGCAAATTTCCAATGCTTAAAGGAATGGAGTCAAAGAGCTGATTCAAATCCAAGTTCAAAGAGGTTAAATTATGTAGATTTCCAATGGACTTTTGAAGCAACACTATAATTTGGTGGATAGGTCACTTGAAGATAAGGCTTGGATCTAATAGGTTAAGCATGATTTATCATAATACGATATTTTGTTTAATTTCACAGTATCTTCCTTCCACGATTATCTGCGCTTTAGTTACTAAAATTATGAAGGTTTGGTCCTTAAACATTACATTGTATACAAATGCTTGGTATGAGTGTTTCAAGCATTTATATTATTAAATAAACACTCCAAAATTGCCAATTTGTTACATTTTACAGGGATGCAATTCCTTTTTGGGAAGAGTGAACTCATTTTTAATCAATGTTGAATCAACAGAGCTCATTTTTTTGGAGTAACTTTGGCTGAAAGTTTGTGTGTTGGATTTTTGGAGTATGATTAATTTCTCCTCTCTTTATTTTTGTCTTGGTGTTCGACAATCTATCGATATGCATGATCACTAACTTTACACCCACCCCAATTCGGAAGGAGGTGAGCTCTGTTTTGGTCTTGGTGTTAGGCAATCTATCGCTCCAGGTATTGAACACATGATCATTGACTTTTCACCCACCACAATTTTGGAGGAGGTGATATTTTTAACCATGCATAGAAAGAAAGTGCTTCAACTACTCGACCACTTCGTCTTTGCTTGTTTTTTCTTGCATTATATTTTAATTTACATAACTTTTAATTATAAACTATGACTATAGTAACAACATTACTTCTTGTATTAATTGGTGTATATACTAGCAACAACCACTTTATAAAAGTGGTTGTTATATGTCAATCTACGTCATTAGTTTGGAAAAGTGAAAAATGACGTCGATCGACG
>JZKD02S1996971.1:19780-41247 GCA_000966675.3 Picea glauca | reverse complement strand
TAGCATATTTGAGTAAGTGTGCCAAAGGAAACCATTTAATGTCATATTACAAATCTGAAATTCAATGCATCTTCTTAGAAGAATAGAACAAGAATATATAACTAATCTATGCATCTTGAAACATAGCAAAGATCATAGATTATCTTAGTAGATCATAGATTATCTTAGTGGAAAAGCATACATACATGTTGCTTATCTTAGTGTACATTTTTTCCATTAGGACATAAATGTTTTAGCTCACCTAATCTATCCCATTATTGAGGAACTCCTATGTGGTGTAGGTGTTCTTGAATTTTTGGATTGGAGTAGCACATAAAAGGTAGTGTATCTCATTGTTTATGGAGTTGCAACAACGTTGATATTTGTTTCCAKAACACCTTGACAATGACACCATAAATTGTTGGAGAACCAAAGTTAACAAGAAAAGTATTGTTGTTGTTAAATGCATTGGTGGCTAAGCTAAAAAAAACACATTGCAAGCTTTATCACATTTAAGAGGCTATCTTTCCATCTTGTTGACGGGCGTAAGTGACACACCGTCAACTGGAATGATAGACCCGCCCCGAGGTTGTCTAATTAACCCAAGCCATTTGGTATGACCTATCCTGACGGGTTTAATGGCTCCGTTAGCCAACTAAGGTACTAAAGATAGCAAAATGAAATAAACTAACTAAAAAAAAGATTAGATAACAATCGACACACTAATTACAAATATTTATCTAAAAATGTGAATATACAAATGATTATGAACAATTTATATACAGTTTACAAGGTAAGCATGAAATCTTGCGAAAATGATTTTTTGATAAAGTTTCTGAATTAAATATGAACACCACTTTTTTTTTTTTTTTTTTAAAGATATTAAACTTGAAACAGTGACACAAAAACAATCAAAGCTAATTAATGTAATCATCATTTCATTCATAAAAAACTCTAAAAAAAATAAAAGAATGCATCTACTAACCTCTAATTGATCGGTCAACTGAGTTTATCTTCCCGTGTTGTATGAGCTCCTGCCTGTACTGTTGTTAAGGGAAACCTATAACAGAACAATACTAACACTTCCGGAATACATTCAAAGAAGTATCTGATATTGAAGTAAATTAATAACAACATAAAGACATTTAATTAAAAATCTCATGATCTTAGGATGATCAATATTTAAGAATGAGAGAAAACTTAGATCTGAATATTGATATTATCCAACATTTAACATTAAGAATAAATTCAAAAATAATCAAATGATAGATCAATCACACATAAAAAAATGGAATAAGAAATTATGAACAACATATAACATTTAATAGTATGAAAACACCATATGATGACAAGCTAAAATTAAAATCAACCAATCTCATAGACTCCTAAAGATAGAAAAAAATTAATACATAAATGATAGCAATTAACCATGTATTGATAAAATAGACTAAAGCTAATTTAAATCAATGCATAATCAATTATTCAAATAATATGAAGATATTATAATGAAAATAAAACCATTTTACTCACAGAACAAAAACCATTAAGCTATCTGAAATTTCATATTCCTCTTCGAGAATACTTGTCCATTCTCCCAAAGATTCCAACCATCCATCACTCCATTTGAAAAGAAGAAAAGTTTACAAAATAAATAATATACAAAAGAGAAAGGAAAAAAATCATCCTCCCAATTTAATGGATCTCCTTGGCTTTGAACTTTCTCATATATTTATACCATGAATGAACAGTTTGGGGATCACTAATAATTTCCGCCACCTGAAATTTGTCTCTTAAAGAGACACAAATATCTCTCAAATCGTGCATTTGTTTGGGTAAATTACTTCATAGAAGCTAAATGGGTCCATTTGGGAAATGGGTTTTCAATCGTTTCTTCAAATTCCTCATGCTTTGGTTGCAACCAGTCCCGCAAAATTGTGTCTCTGTTCTTGACGCATTTTCAAATTTTATCTGTTGTTGCTCATAAATTTATTTGCAACAATCCAATATTATTTTTGAATCAATCATCTTGAACATATTTAGATAATAAAATCAAGTCATGATGAGATCTATACCAAATAATTGATAATAGAAACATGTGAAACAAAAATAAACCTAAATTAATAACCTAAAAATTGTGAATAAAACAAAATCTAGAACAATAAAATAAAAAATGAATTTAAACTAACTATAAGTTCTAAACAAACATTGTTTATAATTTCCTTTCAAATATGATCTTAAAATTCTAGAAGCTTCAAGTTAATGGAAAAAAGAAAAATATTAATTTTGGTTTTTTACAAAATCAAACAAATGATAGATAATTATTTTTTTAATATTATTTTTATTTTGAAATGAGATGCAAAATGAAAAAAGAATTTATAAATTAATATCACCAAATGATTTTATAAAAATGAGAAACCAAACAAGATATTAGTTGATGAAGTATTGAACTCATTATTCAAAATAGTCAAACTTGCTAATGAGCAAAAGAAAGAACACATAATCATAATTTAAATGAAAGTAAACAGTTGATAAAAATTAACGTTTTTGTTTAAATTGAGATTTCTATGCTCGTTTCTAAATTTTGACATATACTCTTGTAATGAATGTCTGATACTATAGTGAATGTCTTAAGTTTGTTTCAAAGCAAGCCAAGGGATGGAACTATTTGAAAAGGTTGATTCTATAGCTCATTATAATTATAAAGATTCTAGTGGGGACCCTTTAAATGTTGTAAAAATTTAGGGAGAGTTGTTGGGACCCAACAAATGACGACTTACTGGGTGAAGCGATTATCTTTAATTTGGTAAGATTTCATCTCAGGAAAAAAAGAATAAGACTTGAAAAATGATTTAAGCTCCCTAAAATAAATTTACTCTGAGACCATATGGTATTAGGATAAGTTCAATGTTATAACCAAACAACAGAATTTTCTTTGCAAGAGATTATGACCTGAAATAATGTCTTAATCAAATAATCACGATGTTTATAAAAAAACTTCAATACCATTGATAGAGTCACTGCTGTCAGTAGGCATCCATAGCCTCGACAGGGATGTCATTTAACCCACTCAAATGTTTTAATCCCATCCAATAGTTGTATCCACATGATGTATACTTCCATAAAAGTTAATTTTAAAACATATCTCAACCCGACATTGTTTCGTTGTCAGCAGGCCTATTCAGTACCCCGACGAAGTTGTCTTGGCATCATGTGTGCATTTACCCATTGCTAGTGAGCCTATTTTGTACCTCGACGGGTTTACACACACTTCCCACACTTAAGTTCTTCCAACCCTCTTATGCCACTTTTAAATAATAATACAATTATAGATTTCTTGATAACAAATAGAGCGAGGTGATACTGGAGGTTAATTGCAATATAGGTGAATAATTGATCATGTTATTTATTTGTTTTCAAAATTGGAAGTTTTATCATGGTTTATATATTTTAGATTTCCTTTAAGAAATCATCTAGAGAATGGGGAAGCACTTAAAAGTGATTCCTTATAAATATGGATGACGTAAAAAGTTTAAAGATCATCGTAATTCTCAAAGATTTAAACCATATCTCTGGTGTAATACTCTGGCAAAGACAATTTGAGGACAAAATGAAAGTGACAATTGACTTAAAAATCAATTGGTTGAGCTATATCTTAATATTAGGACCTCTTTGAACTATTTCAATTTGCATGAAAAAAACAAGTCTTAAAATAAATGTTTCATTCAACAATAGCTTTTTGATCAGAAATATATTGATTCAAAAAGAAAGATAAGAAGAAAACTCATTCAAAGCAATCAAAGAAAACAAAAAACACACAACAAACCAAAACAAATTTTATTAATGAGATTCAAAATCAAAAGTACACAAAATGAAAAAAGTAAAAGAAAATTTTTCAGGAAACGATTTTGGCCAAAGATAAACTTGATCTTTTGGATCTACTAGCATCTCACTGTAAAATAAAGGAAGAACTAAATAGTATAAAATATCATGTGCGAGAAAGTTTTTTTCTTAAGATAGCGATGCATGAGATGCTACTTTGACCAAGCATTATTATTAAGAAGAAAAGAGACCAAAAGAAAATAGAAAAATTCTTATTAAAATGACTGCATTCCTACTTGTGGCACCTTGGGTCAGGGTTGAATTTGGGTGAATTGATAGTTCAAATTTACTTATCTCTTTACTTTCCATTTTAAAATTTCCATAATGATAATACGTTTTTGAAAAGAAATATTCAATGAAAAAGAAAAGAGAAAAGGATTAAAGTGGACTTCCCTGACAACATGCATATTATGGTTCTTTTGGTGTACCCACTTATATTCGTAACTGCATTATTACAAAAAGAAACACTGAGAAAGAAAACTAAAAGAAAACCTACTCCTAAACCTACTCTAACTGCTAAAAAAATCAAAATACTAAGTGAAGTCATGCTTCCAATGTAGTCATCGTTGTAACTCCAACCCTGCAATGCAAACAAAATCAAATATTACTAACAAGAATGGTAGTATATCGAAAAATGACAAATATATATCATACTTACTTTTATCATCATCATTTAAAAACAAAGCAAGCATGACCTTACCATTCCCTTGAACATTCTTTTTGTATGAATCATCTAGCCATTATGTAATTTTGTCATTATATGGGTAACAAAAACATGGAAAAATGAGATCGTGAAGCTTGTGAGAGTTATGGGGACCTGAAATAACCATTGGCTTACACCGAAGTGCCCCATCTTCTCGAAAAGTTTTCTTTCATTCCATATTTTCTCCATTTGAAGGATATAAAATGAGTGTGTGAAAGTTACCTCCTTGATCTCTAAATAAGGTGAAGATAATCTTACCATTCCTTGGAAACTTTTTGAGATATGAATAATCTAACCAATCTGCAATCCTATCATAATACATGCAATTACTAACATGGGATTGTTAGAAAGAATTCACATATGAAAAATATTCCTGATGAGAATAAAGTATTATATTATCATGGAAAGAATCTTGTAAAAAGGTTGGATCAAGATTGCGAGAACTTATCGTGATTCTCGATCAGAAAAGAAGTGTCCAATTCTCTTGAAACTTTTCACTGAGCTCGAATACTTCAATATTAACTATTTGAGGTGAACTAAATGGAACAACCAACATTTTTGAATAATCATCATTAGTAATAGTATTTGGTTGATTATACTTTTCAACCTCAAATAATTGATTGTGGAAAAATTTAGATCTTTCTTTAAACACAAATTGAGATGAATCAGTGGAAGATGCAATTTGAGACTCTTTCAAATCATTTCTTGATTTAACCATGGAAAATTGATGAGAATAACAATTAATATGTTCATTGTAACACCCTGTTTCCCCCAGATTGTAAATATAACTGGACTGCCAAGGACTATGGCAAACTCATAAGTATGAATATGTGATGTAAATGGACCTGCAGGAAGAGGTCAATGAATGTGAATAACATTTTGAATTTATTGCAGGACTGCTGAGAGGGGATGTGCAGAAAAGAGACCACGATGGCGATGGAGGGCACCTGGAAAGGGGGCATTAACTTCCACCGAGAATTAAATACCGTATTTGGACTCCACTAGCCCGAAGAACCAAAAGCGGCTCGCCGGCCCTGATATTAATGCCTTGAAGGCTGGTAGGTTGATGGTTTGATGAAGGATGGGGAGGTGAGACGCTTATCCGTAGAGCCATCATGACTGACCAGCGCGAGGGTAATCGTGCCACATGCAACCTCGCGAGAGGATAAGGCATATGGCAAAAGCGATTGAGGGGGCAGACGCGAGGGGAACTCTGGATTACGCAGGGTGAGTGATAGCAGAGAGGAAGGATTGCAACCTTCACTCCTGGTCACTGGCAGACAGAGAGATGCAGTCTCAGGGCATCGTGGTCTCAACTCGGGGGTGGCTAGTGGTAAATTCGGTGGGAGTCGCTACGCCTACGGTTGGGTGGAAACGAGCACCCCTCTCAGTAGTTGCACCCATTTCTGAAGTCACTTCTGATAAGTGTTTTGTTTATATATTGCCTCTTGAAATTCATAGAATGTTACATATATGTATATGATCATAGACCTGTGAAATTGTGAACGATTTCAGTGTAAGAATGTCTATGCAGTATTTTGATAAGAATTTATAGACATATGCTTATAACAAAGGAATCCATGCATGATTTAAGTTGATAAATAAATCTAATTATAGGTTGAATTAAGTTAGGCTTCCAGCCCATTCTCGGGAAGTTGTTTCCCTTCACCCATCTCCCGGAAAGCCTCGGAATAGATCTCTTGTAGAGATTTCCTCCTTGGAAAGGTTTACCCAGAACCTGGAATAGGACCTTGAAGGTGCAAGTCTTAATAACCTTGTACGAGGAGGAACGATCCTCTTAAAGACCCAATATGGTAGCTTAAGGGAGGAATATCGAATCGACGGATGAGAATTCGTCGGGAAGTCCACAGTTTCCCCACAACTGTTAGATTAGCAGGAGAAGGTAGGGTGTTAAGGCCTTACCATCTGATTTTCATGTGTCTTCATGGGTAGTGAAGAGTCTAGGGTCGTAGATTCCCATGCTCCATGAGAACATCCGGACCGCTAATCTCCTCGTCCACAAAGTTGTGGAAGAGTGCATAAAGTGGCATCAGAACCGTTGGATCTCACTGAGGTGCGATGAGGTTACGACCACATCGGAGTCCAAGTTCAAAAGGCTGGTGAACCGTTGGATCAGCAACTGAACTCCCGCTAACCGTTAGATTTGGCAGGAGTTACACTGGGGTTAAGTCCTAGTGAATAGAGGAGCGTCCCTAAAAAGTCATCAGGGTATTGAAGTTATCGGGAACTCCGGAAGTGAAGAAATCTTGCTGCTTGGAATCGCGATCCGTGATATCCTGACAAGATCAGAACCGTCCATCAGTGAGACACGTGTCAGGGGATTCCGAGGAGTCGGAATTCGGAGCATCGGGGATTTTGAAGCAAAGAAACCCTTGCAGTTGGGAATCGCGATACGCGAAATCCCGACAGGGGAGTTGTGTGGGCCATAGTTGAAGCTAGTGGAGGACAAGTGTCAGGATCTAGTGAGAGTCGAGAAATCGGGGAATCAAAATTTATAAGGTCGAAGGATACGGGACATCAAAAGTCTCGAAATCCCGACAAGGATCTGGACCGTCTGTTGGCAGAGGACAGGTGGCAGAGATCCAGGGAACTCGTGAACTCGGAGGTTCGTGAGGTAGGAGTCCAAAAGTTGGATGCTCCAAGTCGCAAATGGAGAAGCCACGAGAGGATCAGAGCCGTCCATCCGAGGAGGACAGGCGGTAGAGATCCAGGGAACTCATGAACTCGGAGGTTCGCGAGGTAGGAGTCCAAAAGTTGGATGCTCCAAGTCGCGAATGGTGAAGACACAAGAGGATCAGAGTCGTCCATCCGAGGAGGACAGGTGGCAGAGATCTAGGGATCTCGTGAACTCGGAGGTTCGCAGGGTAAGGGTCCAAGCATTTGGTACTCCAAGTCGTGAGACGTGAGGAGCGAGGAAGAAGGTAGTCGTTGAATCTGGCTCGTAGGAGAATCGTCGGATCTACACGTAGGATCGTGTATTGGGGTTTCGTAGGTTGAAACCCGTGATCTTGGAAACAGAAGTTGCGAAGTCACGAAGTGCGATATTCTGACGAGATAAGAATCGCCCATTATTTGGGATGCGTGTCAAGAGATCCCGAGGAGTCGGGAATCGAAGAATTGGAGTTTTCGAAGGTGTGAAACTCTTACTTGTTGAAATCGTGAAACACGATACTCCGACAGGAAGCAATATAGCGTGGGCCACACAGGTGTCAATGGAGGACAGGTGGAAGGTTAAAGACCTAGAGCCATCGGAGAATCGAGATTCGAGGAGTCGGGAATTCTGTAGGCGCATGCATTTTGGCATCGCAAACCTCGAAACCCCGATGGGGTAAGGTTGTGGACACGGGGTAACGGTCACGTGGACTAGGGCTGAGCCAGGAGGGCTAGCTGAAGTAGAGCCGCATCGGGAATCGGAGAATCGTGAATCCCGTGGGCGTATGCACATCGACATCAAAAACCCCGAAACCCCGACGTAGAGGTTTGACTACGGTTCCAGAGTAGTGGTCACGTGGACCACAGGCTTAGCCTGGAGGGCTAATGCGCTAGGGACACATTCGAAGGATCGCGAGTCTTGGGGGTGAATGAATTTTGACATTGGAAACCCCGTAGCCCCAATGGGAGTTATGACCGTGGTCATATAGAGGAGGTCATGCGAACCAAGAACTTAGCCTAGAAGGCTAACGGGCATTTAAGTGCGTCGGGATTGTTGGGGACAGAAATCCCGATGGAAAGGGACATAAGACCACGGTTATGTACAGAGAGTCGGATAGGTAAATAGAAGACCTGTGACTCGAGGATTGGCATTTTGCTGCTACACGCTCCGGGGATTCGCGTTATCGAGAAATCAACCAAAATTTTGATTTACGGTATTGGGTGTGTTACAAAGTGGTATCAGAGCATGGTTGCAACACTCGGCCTGATTAGGCTCATGCACGATTCGCACATAAACTCTGTTCGAAGCACTCCTGTGAGGAGTAACCCCCTGACTTAACTATCTTATCCAGGATTAAAAATTTGGAATATGAAAACCCGACTGTGTATGCATGTGAAAGAGTTATGAAATTATGCGCAAATTATAAAATGTATTTAAATCTTGACTAATATCCAGTATTTGTCTTTTCACTCAAGCGGACGATCAACTGTAGAAATCTACAAACGCAAAGTATGGTGACTCACCAAGAGGTGGGAGAAGGCTCCCACAACAGAGACGAAGAGTCTGACGAAAGAAGAGCAATAGGAACCCCTCCAGGCCTAGCTAAGACTGTGAGGAGTCTCATGGTCGAATTGCAAAGCTGCAAGGATGATAATGAAAGAATGATGAAAGAACAAGAAAAGAAAACCGAGATTAATGCAGTTTTACGGCAGAGCTTATCCGACCTACAGCGACAAATGCAGCATGAACTTGAGATGCAGAATCATGGTCGTATCAGTGGCCATACTGAGAGAAGCACGTCAAGAAAGGTCCACCCCGGAGGTAAAGGAACAATACCAGATGATTCCACTTAGAAGGAAGATGGTGATTCAGAAGGCTCTTCCAGCAGCAGGACCAGTTCCTATTCTCGCAGGAAACGAAGGAAGCGAAAGACTTCCAAGAGTCATAAATTTGAGGAATTCAGGAAGGCCAAACCTCCCTCCTTCGATGGTGAGATAAATAAGGGAGAGGAAGCTGAGGCTTGGATACTTGGACTGAAGAAATATTTCAGAGTCCATGATTTCTCAAAGAACTTGAAGGCCCGAGTGGCCACTTTCAATCTAAACGGAAAGGCTTCCATCTGGTGGGAAGACCTTAAGAATATGAAAGGGGTCTGCGAGGAGGACTTGTCTTAGAAACGGTTCGAGAAGTACTTCAGGAAGAAGTATTTGTCAGAAAGGTATTTCAACGAGAAGGCTAAAGAGTTTTATGAAATCAAACTGGGACAACTTACTATGGAGGAGTATGTCAACAAATTCCTTGACTTACTGAGATATGTACCCTACATCAAAGCCGAGAAGGCGAAGGCACAACGCTTCATCAGTGGGTTAGCCAAGGAATACCGGAACCGAATTGAATTTGATGATCCAAGGACCTTAGAAGACACCATAAGGAAGGCAACATATTGTCATGAACAATATGGACATCAGGCAGAGTCTCGTGAAGACTGGAAACAGAAGAGTGGTTCGAGATTTCAGAAAAAGGGAAACAAATCCTCGGTATTTAAAAACTATAAGAAGAACCCCAGAATGAACTTCCCAATTCGGAGTGTACTCCAGCAGAACTTTCCCTCGGTGGACGGAAATAAAACTTCTGGACCTATACCAGTAAAGACTGATAACCCAAAGAGGAAACCTTTGGAATGTTGGGATTGCGGAGGAGAGCATCTCCGGAGAGACTATCCACACCGACAACAGAACAGTCGGAAAGTTTATAACCTTCAGGAAGTGACCACAGTCAACGATGTGGCAAGGAGTGTGCCACAGATTTATGCAGCCTTGGATAATAACTAGGCTGACCACCAAGCTTCAGTGGTGGAAATAGAAGGTATGATTTTCAACCACCTAGTGTCTGTTTTGATTGACCCCGGTTCAAATTTGAGTTATATAGCCCCTAAAACTGTGGATAAGTGCAAGCTACAGCCACAGAAGCAAACTAAACCATGGTTGGTACAATTAGCCACTAGCACCAAAAGAAAGGTAGCGGAGGTCGTACCAGCTTGCCAATTAATGTTGGATGAATTTTCCACCCAAGCAACCTTTAATGTATTACCCCTGGGATCATATGACCTATTGATTGGTATGGACTGGTTGGCTGCCCATAAAGCCAAATTGGACTGTTACCATAAAACTTTAGAATGTGTGAGCATAGAAGGAAAAAGGATAACCCTCCAAGGGATCCGAAAACCGATCTCGGTGAGACAAATATCAGCCCTACAAATGAGAAAGTATTGCCGAAAGGGATGTCCCCTATATGCAATACAGGTGTTAAAAACAATCGAAGGTGCTAAACCAAGCCCTGACGATCATCCTATCCTGAGGGAATACAGAGATGTTTTTCCGGAAGAGGTACCGGGTCTACCTCCGATAAGAGACATTGACTTCTCGATAGAACTCACACCAGGAGTGGTGCCAGTGTCTAGAACACCCTACCAGATGAGCACACCTGAGTTAGTTGAACTCAAATTGCAATTGAAAGAAATGATGGACAAGGGTTATATTCGACCCAGCGTGTCCCCATGGGGAGCACCGGTCCTGTTTGTGAAAAATAAGGATGGCACCCTTAGACTGTGCATAGATTACAGACAACTTAATAAAGTAACCATAAATAACAAATACCCCTTTCCCAGGATCGATGATCTATTTGATCAGTTAGGAGGAGTGACTATTTTCTCAAAGATTGACTTGAGATCAGGATACCATCAAGTCTGAATCAAGGGTGAATACATCCATAAGACCTCTTCCCGGACACGGTATGGTCATTATGAGTTTGTGGTAGTGTCATTTGGGTTAACCAACGCCCCTGCCACTTTCATGTGCTTAATGAACAATGTACTCAGTAAATTTCGAGATAAATTTGTACTAGTTTTATTGATGACATTTTAATCTACTCTAAGAGTAGAGAAGAACATGAAGAGCATCTTAGACTTATGCTGCAAGTTCTAAGAGAGCATCAACTCTATGCTAAATTCAGCAATTGTGATTTCTTTCAGAAACAAATACATTACTTGGGACATGTTCTGTCCGAGGAAGGGGTGGCAGTACATCCTGACAAGATCAGGTCTATCATGGAATGTCCTACCCCAAAGGATGTCTCAGACATCAGATCCTTTATGGGATTGGCGGGATACTATAGGAGATTTATAAAAGATTTATCCAAGATTGGTTGTCCAATCACTGCCCTCCAGAAGAAGGGAACAAAATTCCTGTGGACATAGAAATGTGAAGAAAGATTCCAAACCCTAAAACATCTACTAACCCATGCACCCGTGTTGAAAATCGTTGACCCAGAAGATGACTTCCTTGTGTGCACAGATGCCTATAAGGAAGGGCTCAAAGGAGTCCTTATGCAGGAATGAAAGGTGATCTGCTATGAATCCCGAAAATTGAATGAGCATGAAGTCAACTATGTGAATCATGATCTAGAACTGGTTGCCATAGTGCATTCCTTGAAAATGTGGAGGCATTACCTCCTGGGAAGGAAGTTTGTACTGATGACGGATCACTGTGGATTGCGGTATCTTTTTTATCAACCCAAGCTTAATGCTAGACAAGCACGATGGATGGCCCTCCTGAGCGAATTTGATTTCGAAATCAAACACATCAAAGGGAGAGAGAATAGGGTGGTTGATGCCCTTAGCAGAAGCATGAGAACGATTCACCTGGCAGCAATGAGTACCTGTGAGACAGATGTCAAGAAAAAATTCAAAAAGGCACAAGAAACCGATCCCTTCGTCCGAAATGTGACCCTGTACCTACAGCAAGAACCCACTGGAGAAAAATACGAAGGTTATCAGAGGACCAAAGGAGGTCTGCTCACCTACAGAGATAGATTGTACATTCCCAATTGTGACGACTTGAAGAGTTTCATCATGGATGAACTACATAAAAGACCCTACACTGGTCACCCAGGATACCAGAAAATGATTACTGCCACCCGGAAGCAATTTTATTGGTCGGGGTTGAAGAAGGGCATAGCCAAATATTTGGCCCAATGCATAGAATGCCAACAGGTTAAAGCAGAACATCGACATCCAGCAGGGCTATTACACCCTTTACCCATCCCGGAATGGAAATGGGAAACCATCTCCATGGATTTTATCACTGGATTACCAACTTCAACCAAACAGAAAGACACCATTATGGTACTGGTGGATAAACTGAGCAAGTCTTCTCATTTCATTCCCGTCAAATCAACCTACAAGGCGATAGATATCGCCCAGATATTCATGAAAGAGGTGTTCTGACTGCATGACATGCCGAGAGAGATAATATCTGACAGAGACACAAAGTTCACTTCCAATTTCTGGAAATCACTGATGACGGGTTTGGAGACCAAGTTGTTGTTTAGCACTGCCTATCACCCTCAAACCGATGGACAGACAGAAAGAGTGAATCAGATATTAGAAGATATGTTAAGGATGCATGTGATGCATCAACCCAGGAAATGGGAAGACTACCTGCCATTGGTAGAGTTCGCCTACAACAACGGCTATCAAGCGTCCTTAAAGATGAGTCCATTCGAAGTCCTCTATGGTAGACAGTGTAATACCCCAGTCAGCTGGAGTAATCCTGTAAATAGGATTTCTTTTGGACCCGACATGTTGAAAGAAATGGAATAGCAAGTGACTCGGATAAAACAAAATCTGAAGGTCGCTCAGAACCGACAGAAAAGTTATGTTGATCAAAAGAGAACTCCAAGAGAGTTCCAAACGGGAGATCATGTATACCTCAGAATTAAGCCCAGAAGGAGTTCCCTAAAAATGGGAGCTTGTGCCAAATTGGCACCTCGGTATTGTTGACCCTTTGAAGTTCTAGATAGAGTGGGACCTGTAGCCTATTGGCTAGCACTTCCTCCCACAGTAAAAGCACATAATGTTTTCCATGTTTCATTATTAAAAAAATATGTACATGATGCTAATCATATAATTGACTGATCTGTGATCCAGGTGGAGCCGGAGGGAGAATTTCTACCAGAACCCCAATGCATACTGGACAGAAAGGAAACCTCGCTCTGGAACAGAACCATTGCACAGGTCAAGGTGCAATGGAAATATTTTGGCCCAGATGAGGTTACATGGGAAATGGAGGATGCCATGAGACAGGCATATCCTATTTTGTTTACTTCTGTACATGTAATTCATGTTAGTAGCTAAGAACATCGAGGATGATGTTCCTTTTTAAGGGGGAGGGAATTGTAACACCCTGTTTCCCCCAGATTGTAAATATAACTGGACTGACCAAGGACTATGGAAAACTCATAAGTATGAATATGTGATGTAAATGGACCTGCAGGAAGAGGTCAATGAATGTGAATAACATTTTGAATTTATTGCAGGACTGCTGAGAGGGGATGTGCAGAAAAGAGACCACGATGGCGGTGGAGGGCACCTGGAAAGGGGGCGTTAACTTCCACCGAGAATTAAATACCGTATTTGGACTCCAATGGCCTGGAGAACCAAAAGTGGCTCCCTGGCCCTGAAATTAATGCCTTGCAGGCTGGTAGGTTGGTGGTTTGATGAAGGATGGGGAGGTGAACTTCCTATCTGTAGAGCCATCATGACTAACCAGTGCGAGGGTAATCGTGCCACACGCAACCTTGCGAGAGGATAAGGCGTATGGCAGAAGCGATTGAGGGGGCAGATGCGAGGGGAACTATGGATTACACAGGGTGAGTGATAGCAAAGAGGAAGGATTGAAACCTTCACTCCTAGTCACTGGCAGACAGAGAGACACACTCTCAGGGCATCGTGGTCTCAGCTCGGGGGTGGCTAGTGGTAAATCCGCTGGGAGTTGCTACGCCTACGGTTGGGTGGAAACGAGCACCCCTCACAGCAGTTGCACCCATTTCTGAAGTCACTTCTGATAAGTGTTTTGTTTATATATTTCCTCTTGAAATTCATAGAATGTTACATATATGTATATGCTCATAGACCTGTGAAATTGTGAACGATTTCAGTGTAAGAATGTCTATGCAGTATTTTGATAAGAATTTATAGACATATGCTTATAACAGAGGAATCCATGCATGATTTAAGTTGATAAATAAATTTAATTATAGGTTGAATTAAGTTAGGCTTCCAGCTCGTTCTCGGGAAGTTGTTTCCCTTCACCCATCTCCTGGAAAGCCCCGGAATAGATCTCTTGTAGAGATTTCCTCCTTGGAAAGGTTTACCCAAAACCTGGAATAGGAACTTGAAGGTGCAAGTCTTAATAACCTTGTACGAGGAGGAATGATCCTCTTAAAGATCCGAGATGGCAGCTTAACGGAGGAATATCGAATCGACGGATGAGAATTCATCGGGAAATCCACAGTTTCCCCACAACCGTTAGATTAGCAGGAGAAGGTAGGGTGTTAAAGGCCTTACCACCTGATTTTCCTGTGTCTTCATGGGTAGTGAAGAGTCTAGGGTCGTATATTCCCATGCTCCATGAGAACATCCGGACCGCTGATCTCCCCGTCCACCAAGTTGTGGAAGAGTGCATAAAGTGGCATCAGAACCGTTGGATCTCACTGAGGTGCGATGAGGTTACGGCCACATTGGAGTCCAAGTTCGAAAGGCTGGTGAACCGTTGGATCAGCAACTGAACTCCTGCTAACCGTTAGATCTAGCAGGAGTTACACCGGGGTTAAGTCCTAGTGAACAGAGGAGCATCCCTAAAAATTCATCGGGGTATTGAAGTTATCGGGAACTCCGGAAGTGAAGAAATCTTGCCGCTTGGAATCGCAATCCACGATATCCCGACAAGATCAGAGCCGTCCATCAGTGAGACACGTGTCAGGGGATTCTGAGGAGTCAGAATTCGGAGCATCAGGGATTTCGAAGGAAAGAAACCCTTGCAGCTGGGAATCACGATACACGAAATAGCGACAGGGGAGTTGTGTGGGCCACAGTTGAAGCTAGTGGAGGGTAGGTGTCAGGATCCGGTGAGAGTCGGGAAATCGGGGAATCAAAATTTCTAAGGTCGAAGGATACGGGACATCAAAAGTCTCAAAATCCCGACAAGGATCTGGACCATCTGTTGGCAGAGGACAGGAGGCAGAGATCCAGGGAACTTGTGAACTCGAAGGTTCGCGAGGTAGGAGTCCAAAATTTGGATGCTCCAAGTCGCGAATGGCGAAGCCACGAGAGGATCAAAGCCATCCATCCGAGGAGGAAAGGTGGCAGAGATCCAGCGAACTCATGAACTCGGAGGTTCACGAGGTAGGAGTCCAAAAGTTGGATGCTCCAAGTCACAAATGGAGAAGCCACGAGAGGATCAGAGTCGTCCATCCGAGGAGGACAGGTGGCAGAGATCCAGGGATCTCGTGAACTCGGAGGTTCGCAGGGTAAGGGTCCAAGCATTTGGTACTCCAAGTCGCGAGACGCGAGGAGCGAGGAAGAAGGTAGCCGTTGAATCTGGGTCACAGGAGAACCGTCGAATCTACACATAGGATCGTGTATCAGGGTTTCGTAGGTTGAAGCCCGTGATCTTGGCAACAGAAGCTACGAAGTCGCGAAGCATGATATTCTGATGAGATCAGAACCGCCCATTATTTGGGACACGTGTCAGGAGATCCCGAGGAGTCAGGAATCGGAGAATCGAAGTTTTCGAAGGTGTGAAACTCTTACTTGTTGGAATCGCGAAACGCGATACTCCGACAGGTAGGAATATAGCGTGGGCCACACAAGAGTCGGTGGAGAACAGGTGGCAGGTTAAAGACTGGGAGCCATCGAAGAATCAGGATTCGAGGAGTTGGGAATTCCGTAGGCGCATGCATTTTGGCATCGCAAACCCCGAAACCCCGATGGGGTAAGGTTGTGGACACGAGGTAACGGTCACGTGGACCAGGGCTGAGCCAGGAGGGCTAGTTGAAGTANATGGGGTAAGGTTGTGGACACGGGGTAACGGTCACGTGGACCAGGGCTGAGCCAGGAGGGCTAGTTGAAGTAGAGGCGCGTCAGGAATCGGAGAATCGTGAATCCCGTGGGCAGATGCACATCGACATCGAAAACCCTGAAACCCCGATGTAGAGGTTTGACTACGGTTCCGGGGTAGTGGTCACGTGGACCACAGGCTTAGCCTGGAGGGCTAATGTGCTAGGGACACATTCGAAGGATCGCGAGTCTTGGGGGTGAATGAATTTTGACACTAGAAACCCTGTAGCCTCGATGGGAGTTATGACCGTGGTCATATAGAGGAGGTCATGCGAACCAAGAACTTAGCCTAGAAGGCTAAATGCATTTAAGCACGTCGGGATTGTTGGGGACAGAAATACCGACGGAAAGGGACATAAGACCATGGTTATGTACAGAGAGCTGGGTAGGTAAATAGAAGACCTGTGACTTGGGGATTGGCATTTTGCTGCTACACGCTCCGGGGATTCTCGTTATCGAGAAATCAACCAAAATTTTGATTTACGGTAGTGGGTGTGTTACATTCATGGGCATAATTATTTTCTTCATGATCTTCTATTCGGTAATCTCTATTAATTTGTACCTGACTATATAACGTTGAATTCTCTCCAAGGTAATATGGAACACACAATTGCACAACATTAAGATAAAAAATAACAGGGTATAAGGAAAAATATGTAGAAGAAATGAGGAGACGAAATGCATCCTTTGAAATGATCGGTATATGTGTTTCGAAATCTGTTTTTGTTCCCTCTCCTTGTATAAATTACTCAACCTCTGTTGTATTCTCTTTTAAAGAGTATGAGACAGTTTCTAAGGGACAATTTGGTTCATTGTGTAAGGGAAAATTTGAGAGAAAATCACTAGAGATAGAAGGTTGATTAATAGTCTGACTAATGATTTTGTCTCCTATTGATTGATCATGGACTTGTTCAACTAAATTAGAGAAATTTTTATCATCCACATGATTATCAACTTCACATTCGATCTATTTTACTTTAGAAACAATTATAAAATCTATAATATTGTGACAACTGTCATTTTTTAAAGTCAAGGTTCCTTCCTCGGCAAAAGGAGACATTGTTGGAAAAGAGTGATTAGAAGTGACATTTGCATTTTGTAAAATATGATGTTGCTCCTGATCTGCCAAAATGAAAGAAGTTGACAAAATTTGTGGTGTTTCAAAGTCTTCAAGATCAACATGAAAATTGGAACCATCTTGAGGTTGAATATTAGTGTTCAATTCCGATTGGTTAACAATTAATCGATCTTACTTTTCTGAGAGATAAACGAGATATTCAAACCATTCATTAATAAGAGGCATTTTGTTCAAAGGGAATGTAGTAGAAACATGTATGAACCTAATTGCAAAATAATTAAATGATTTATCATTTTCTTTCCTTAAGAAACTTAATTCTTCACTTAATTCATCATAATCATAATTGTTAAAATTTGATAAAAACTCAATTACAAATTCAGACAAAGAATGAATCGAATTAGCCGGAAAATATTCAAACCAACATTTAACTTGTTAGCGACAATACTTGTCTTGGGCTCGAGAGCATCCAGGTCTGCAGGTTGCATGAAGAACGCCCAAGCGTAGCACGTAAAGCCCCATTTCAGGCTAAAAATCAAGTGAGTGGGAGAAATTATGTTGTCAATGGCCCAGATTGGTCCATAGGAACAGATCGACAGTCGGCGGGAAATCGTGGTTAGCAGAGTTGCACCGGGATTAGCACGATGGGTAGCATCCATATACATTCATGAAGGATCTCGATCTTCCATCCAAAAGGACACGTGGTGCGTGATCATGTCATGTCGGCATTCGAGGATTCGAGGGGTAAGAGCTCCTCATCATTTTACATCTTGAAACCCCGAACCCGGAAATGTCGATAAGCGCCTTTCAAAGCTAAGCCCATGGTCCTAGCACCAGGTCACGTTAAGCGAGCCCGGGAATGGAGGTAGGCCCCTTTAAATGACAAAGCCATCTCGATCGTTCATTAGAAGGACACGCGGCGCAGATCTAAGCCACAGGTGGGGATTTTCGGGATTTTCATAGTGAAAGCGCCGAAGCATCTCAATCGTCCATCCATCGATGAAACTCAGGCACATTAGACTTAAACGGGGTATGGATCTGGGTGTCTAGGATCTACTCGCTCAGATCTACGATCAGGAGTGGATTTCGGAGGCCCCCCGCCATTCTACCTTTAAGCAGAGGGGAGGGGGTCCGGAATTGAGCGCACAACTCTCTAATGGACAGGATCGAGGTGCCTGAATCAACGGTTGAGGCTTCATTCCGGACCCCCCTTGCCTTCCTGTCTTTAATAAAAGGGGGGGTTTTGGAATGATGTGTTATTATTGTGGGGCCCCTTGCCTGACGTGTCACCTTTGGTATCGTCCTCCCCATTGCCACCTGTTTTCCACCTACCGCCTCCCTCTTCCCCTGTCATCTATCCAACTTCGCTCTCTCCATACACATGGCACCTCCTCAGCTCGTCGTCCTCTCGTCTCCTTCCATGTGTCCCTCTCATTCCCAGTCACCTCCTCCTATACTCTCGCACTTCATGCTCCTTCCTCCTCTGTCTTATTCAGACCGCGTAACATTCCTCAGCTGATGTCACAGCTCCCATTTCTTCTTCATCACCTCCATAGTGTTCATTCCTTTAACCCCCATCACACCCTCGTCCACATCCACCATAGGGATCCCTCGCAGCAGTCTAGCGAAGTAGCGTCCAAAGAAAGACCGTTCGGCTGATCCAGGTGGCACCATTAGGAGACCTCCACATCCCAGAAGGCAGAGTTGACCGAGGATGTCCCTAGTCCCAAGAATGCAGTTATGGTGGTTGTTGCTGGTGGTTGAGCGTCATCTTCGCCATAAAGAGGAAGGTCCGGCAAAGGACTAATTGATGTCGACTCACCTATAGAAGGACATTCTGAAATCTGATGGCGTCTGTCATAGGCACACGATCGTCCAGAGTCTGCATGCGCAGACTATCGGAAGACATGCAGACGCAATGTTTTAATTGCAGTGTCTCGTTTTCGCTGCCGTATTTTTTTTTGAGTATATGTAGGTTTTTTCTCCATTTTTGCAGGGGTCAATGGTTGAGCTAGGCTCCCGCTCTGTAAGTTTGATTAAGCGCTAGTCGCTCTGGTTAATGTATAAGGCATTTGAGACTTCTTACTTTATGGATGTCAGCCTTTTTTTCCATCTCTTTGTTTACTGTGTTAGAACAACTCGGAATTGGAGGATCTAGTCGAGTTGCGCTGTTGTAGGATGATGTAGGTTGGATCACTGCAATAGTCGCAGCGTTTCTAATCAGTTCTTGTGTTCTCTCAGCACTGGAATGTCTTGGAATTGGAGGATCCAGTCGAGTCACCCTTCATCTCCTTGAAACTCTATACCAAGAGGATCTTGGCTTTAGAGTTTTTCTTCCTCAAGCTTTCGAAGGTCGGTTGCCCGAGGCAGTCTTGCTCACCCTTCTCACAAGTCTTCCATCTACCACCCTTTAATCTACTTACTGACAAAATTTGAATCAAGACCTTCCTTGCTTTCTACATACCAGACCCTGGTTCCTGAGTCAATGCTACTTTCCTGGGTCTATTGCCATTCGACCACCCCCAATTATAAAATCGTGACATAAAAACTGATGGGCGTCAGAATCTGCTCCTGCAAGCAATCCAGGAGTGACTTCTGATGCTAACATTTCTTTAGGCTCCATGGGGGATAGAGTCATCCCTGTGATGCTCTAAGAACTCATTCTGCAACTTAAGTGCCTTGCTGTTGGGCTATGGAGTCAGGCTCAAAACATCCCCCTGCTGAAAATACAGGCCGAAAAATAAAAGTAACAAAATAAAGATACATGCTCAAAGGAGCTTATTTATATACAATCCTAAACTAACAAAACATTTTACATGGGGCTAGGTGAAAGAAGACTTCCACCATAGCCAATCAAGTAACTTCTTGAAGGGAATCTCTTTCTTTCTGTCGATGATCACCAGCAGATGGTGTAACCATGACAACAGAGTGTCTACACTCTTCAACTTCTTCTCACTGGCTAAAGTTGATATGGAATAGGGGGGATCTAAGGCATAAAGGACATGCCACTCCATGTACTCACTGACAAGATCATAGAATGAGTGGAAAACCCTGTGAAAAGGGTAGCAGCAGGCCTGCTTTGCTCCACAGCTACTCCTACAGGGCTGAACTTCATGAGTCTGCATAGGTGAATGGGTGGGCTCCGGGCAGGAAGTCACCTGTTCCACTGGTTCTTTCTGCTCCTCTTGTTGGCCCCCAGGTCTGATTCATATTCATCATAAATAGGGACCATGGGGTAGTTCTGCTTGTCGACTGGCTCTTCAGTATCTTTACAGTGATCAAATGTAGGATAAGCTTGTTGTTCATCATCACTATAATATACATCAAAAAGGGGGTGTCCTTCATTGATATGATCCTGCTCTAGAACAGTGATCCCGTAAAAAAATTATGTTTTAGGGATAGTGGGACCTACTGGTTCTGGCTGCTCATACATAATCTTTTTCTCTTTAATCCCAGGTAAAAATATATCATGAGAAACCTCCTGGAGGAAAAGAGAAGAATTCTCTTCCACAACTAACCCCTCTTTTAAAAAGAGAGGGTCTTCGCCATCATGAGAAGAGCTGCTAGGAACATCTGTTTAACTTGATATCCAGGTGAGTCATCTACCATGGACCACATTTGCTCTATAAACTCACAATTTCCACAAGAGGCATGTTGATCGTTATGAATATCTAAAAGAATAGAGGCATCTGATATAATGTCCGATGCTTTCGTTCTAGGGCTAACACAATTAATATCATTCAACACCTCTATATTTTCCTGGCAAATGCTTTCCTCCACAGTAAAAGCTTCATCATGGACCTGGTCTTCAGGGCCAGCAGAGGCTTCATGAAGCGAAGAAAACTCCTCACAACAGTTTTCATACAAACAATCAGCTGGAAAATAATCTTTACAAAATGAATTGAAAGATGTATGAAAACCTGTTAAAGAGCGGATGCTTGCAGCGGGAAGAGGCCGACACCATTCAAGAGAAGCTCCCTTCAATGAATACTTGAAGAGCTTAATTTGGACATCTTCATGCATGATATTAAGTCAATGAATAACCTCATGAAAGTCCAGTAAATGCTCAGCTGGTACCTCCCAACTTTTGCGTGAAATTCAGGGAGGAAATTTTCCCATATGTCTCTATCAGGAAGTGCATTAGGAAAACCAACTATCTGAGAAAAGTCACAGAAAGCAAACCTTTGAGCCAGAATTTTCT
>JZKD02S1996949.1:40356-60389 GCA_000966675.3 Picea glauca | reverse complement strand
TTTTCATTTTGTTTTATGTTTAATTCATGACTGAAAGCATGAATCAAACATAAAAACCTAGCTTGATGTTATATTTTCTATGAATTAGAATGCATCTTTTAAAGGTCATCATGCTTATATCAAATATAAATCCAATGTTTGAGTGACCTATTTTCGATGTTTTGGGTTTTGATTGTATGGTTCGATGGTTTGTATTCAATTTATGAATATCCTTTTTGATATATTTGATAAACCCCTTGCAAATTCAATAGTCATGTTAATAGTCATAATAATCAATGCACACCTGTTGTACTCAAGTCCTTACCTCACCTTGTTGGCACAACATATTAATGAGCCATTCATTACAGGCAAAGGGTTTCAACTCTGTATGTCTGGCTCTCATTACAAGGAATGGTAAATAATTACAATCAAACCCTTGGTGTTTACTCCCTCTATCTATGCTATGTTAACACACAGGCCTTGTTATGGTCGTTTCTCCACTATCCACTCGGATTTGTTCTTGTTTCTCCTACCATTAAAACGTAAAACTACCTAGAGTTATCCCTGTTGCATTCTAGCTACATTTTTCATGGCACCTGTGAAGCGAATCCAACCAAATGACTATGAGTTTTTTGTTTAAAAAAAAAAAAAACGTAATTGCATGCCAGAGACACGTTTTTGCGGGAGCAATTCTGAGCAAACTGTTACGAATTAGTCCAAACCCTTAAAGACCCATTTCAGAAATGGGGTCATTTTCATTCTATGAGGGTATTTTTTCCAAAACCACACAGTTTCAGAGATACATCTAATTCTTTGGAGGGAAAATTTTCATAATTTCTTTTGCAGTTGAGGTAAGCGTTTTTGTTTTTTTCTTATTTTTGCTCAAAGATTCAAGCCTGTTGATGGTTTTTTTGGGGTGTTTCAAGTTATATTTTCCCTTTTTATTTGTAAATGATCTTGTGTAAGATATCTAGGCATTTATCAGAAACAGAGTTTAAATCCTCTGTCTTGGTCTTATTAAATTTGTGTTGTCATTGCATTTAGCTCAGATTTGGGATACGTAGGAAGGTTTCCTATGTAGAAACGATTTCGCCTTATCCAAGAGCACTGTAGACTTGCCTCTGCTTTCCAATGCAAACCCCGATATAATTTTGCACCCAGGAAATCGTCAGAGGATAAACAGCTTAATAATATGATCACTATAAACTCAACAAATATCACTGTTATAAACTCAAATTTATTAGTTGTCTCTTTGGAAAATTTCCATAATAGTTAATAGTTGTTTTGTTTTGATTATGTTTTAAAAATAAAGATTTACATTTTGATTTCATTTTCTAATCCTGTAGCAAATCTCTTTTTAAATAAAAATTATAAATTGGTTGTGGATGTTTTTCTAATTTATTAAAAAAAAAAGTATTTTTAGGAAGTTGGAAATTTTGTTGTTGATCATCTAGAGAAAATACATTCAATTATGCATCTGAATGATTAGTATTCTCTTTTCTGTTTGCATTGTAAATAACTTTGATCTATATTGGATAAAAATCAATTATGTTATAAGTGGTTACTAAGTCCACTATTTTTGTAATATTTTTGATTTTATGAGATCCTATCCTATCCTGAGAAATAGGGGAAGGTGATCTCAAATCACTTTAAATATTGTTCATTTTGTAAGTAACAGGAATCTTTATTTGGAACAGTTTATGGGCGAATGATTTGCAGAACTTTATGGAACAACTTATAACAATTCGGCTTTAGACCTATGTGAATGTTGTCTCATTGATGTTATGTCTCTCTTATTTTGGAATAGTAATGTGTTGTGTAGCTTTAGTCTATATGACATGTGGTATTCCATTTTATTTGATATTTTAAATGTTGTATTTAATTTATTGTTTCAATTTATTACCACTGTGATCATCATATCAATTGGCAGATTATGATTTTTATCTAATGTTAGTTGATTGATAATATGAACATTTTACATTAAGATTTATATTGTTATGATTGTTCATGATTTTAAGATCATCGTGTATACTTGTCTATGATTTTTTCTCATATTTTGGTTGCCAACAAACATATGGAGTTTGTTCTGGAAGCATCATTATATGTCTTCCATACATTTTTCTTACAGGTAGAACATCTGGAGTATCGGATTATGCATAATACATAGACAGGATATAAAACTCAGGTTAGCTTTATTTCTATTCAATTTCTGTCATTTTATGTATTAGTGAAACATGAAAGTTTTAGATTGACCTTGACCATCTGTACATCCTTATTTCATATCTTAGTTAATTCAAGTTTTATTAGATTTATAATTAGAAAACAAAAAATACAAAAATGTGATTTCTTTATCTGCTTCTAAAAAACAATTACCTCTACATTACTTTTGCAAAGTTTTCATTAAAAATTGCAACCTGTAAATTTTGTTCATAAGTGATATGTTTATATTTTTTTTCTTCTTAAAATACATTTGTAAATAATTAGATTATAGTGTGTGTATATATATATATATATATATATATATATATATATATATATATATATATATATATATATATATATATTAGTTTTAACATTAGTTAGTTTATTTCCTTTGTTCATTTTAGGACCTTAGATTGGCTGACAGAGCCATTAAACCCGTCAGAGAAGGTTACACCAAACGTCTTGGGTTATTTAGACAACCCCGGACTAGACTTGTTCTTCCAGTTGGCGACACTATCACATTTTCCTATCAACAAGGTCCAAGAGAAAAAATCGGAGGCAGAACTCTTATCCATATCAGTGTCAATGTGGAACCCATAAAAGAAAGAACACCACCATTTAGACAACCGAATTTCAATGGAAGAAATGCAGTAGGAAGTACATCTATAGAGGGAGAATCAACTGGAGGATTTAATTCAGGAAGTATTAGTCAAGGATATACACTGCACGGAGGTAGTAGTTCATCATTCAGGATGGCAGGACATGATCCCACCGTCAGGTTACCATAATTCAAGGGAGAGGTGTCGGAGGACCCTCATAAGTAGTTGTTCATCTGTGAAAATATATGGGAAGAAAAGCAGATCACGGATGAGGATACCAAACTTGCACAGTTAGCCATCACTCTAAGAGACCATGCACTAGATTGGTGCATGATATTAGTTGCAAACAGTCCACCAGGAATAACAAGAATGACTGTGGATATCAAGAAGCTGCTGATAAATGAATTCTAGAAGCCTAGCTCAGAGGATTAGTACATGAATGAGAAGATAGAGATCAGACAGAAACCAGGAGAATATGTTTGGAAGATAGACCAAATATTCAAACGATTGAAGAGAAAGATGAAGTATGTCATGATAGATATGCANTTTTCATTTTGTTTTATGTTTAATTCATGACTGAAAGCATGAATCAAACATAAAAACCTAGCTTGATGTTATATTTTCTATGAATTAGAATGCATCTTTTAAAGGTCATCATGCTTATATCAAATATAAATCCAATGTTTGAGTGACCTATTTTCGATGTTTTGGGTTTTGATTGTATGGTTCGATGGTTTGTATTCAATTTATGAATATCCTTTTTGATATATTTGATAAACCCCTTGCAAATTCAATAGTCATGTTAATAGTCATAATAATCAATGCACACCTGTTGTACTCAAGTCCTTACCTCACCTTGTTGGCACAACATATTAATGAGCCATTCATTACAGGCAAAGGGTTTCAACTCTGTATGTCTGGCTCTCATTACAAGGAATGGTAAATAATTACAATCAAACCCTTGGTGTTTACTCCCTCTATCTATGCTATGTTAACACACAGGCCTTGTTATGGTCGTTTCTCCACTATCCACTCGGATTTGTTCTTGTTTCTCCTACCATTAAAACGTAAAACTACCTAGAGTTATCCCTGTTGCATTCTAGCTACATTTTTCATGGCACCTGTGAAGCGAATCCAACCAAATGACTATGAGTTTTTTGTTTAAAAAAAAAAAAAACGTAATTGCATGCCAGAGACACGTTTTTGCGGGAGCAATTCTGAGCAAACTGTTACGAATTAGTCCAAACCCTTAAAGACCCATTTCAGAAATGGGGTCATTTTCATTCTATGAGGGTATTTTTTCCAAAACCACACAGTTTCAGAGATACATCTAATTCTTTGGAGGGAAAATTTTCATAATTTCTTTTGCAGTTGAGGTAAGCGTTTTTGTTTTTTTCTTATTTTTGCTCAAAGATTCAAGCCTGTTGATGGTTTTTGGGGGGTGTTTCAAGTTATATTTTCCCTTTTTATTTGTAAATGATCTTGTGTAATATATCTAGGCATTATCAGAAACAGAGTTTAAATCCTCTGTCTTGGTCTTATTAAATTTGTGTTGTCATTGCATTTAGCTCAGATTGGGGATACGTAGGAGGGTTTCCTATGCAGAAACGATTTCGCCTTATCCAAGAGCACTGTAGACTTGCCTCTGCTTTCCAATGCAAACCCCGATATAATTTTGCACCCAGGAAATCGTCAGAGGATAAACATCTTAATAATATGATCACTATAAACTCAACAAATATCACTGTTATAAACTCAAATTTATTAGTTGTCTCTTTGGAAAATTGCCATAATAGTTAATAGCTGTTTTGTTTTGATTATGTTTTAAAAATAATAAGTAGATTTACATTTTGATTTCATTTTCTAATCCTGTAGCAAATCTCTTTTTAAATAAAAATTATAAATTGGTTGTGGATGTTTTTCTAATTTATTAAAAAAAAATTGTATTTTTAGGAAGTTGGAAATTTTGTTGTTGATCATCTAGAGAAAATACATTCAATTATGCATCTGAATGATTAATATTCTCTTTTCTATTTGCATTGTAAATAACTTTGATCTATATTGGATAAAAATCAATTATGTTAGAAGTGGTTACTAAGTCCACTATTTTTGTAATATTTTTTATTTTATGAGATCCTATCCTATCCTGAGAAATAGGGGAAGGTGATCTCAAATCACTTTAAATATTGTTCATTTTGTAAGTAACAGGAATCTTTATTTGGAACAGTTTATGGGCAAATGATTTGCAGAACTTTATGGAACAACTTATAACAATTCGGCTTTAGACCTATGTGAATGTTGTCTCATTGATGTTATGTCTCTCTTATTTTGGAATAGTAATGTGTTGTGTAGCTTTAGTCTATATGACATGTGGTATTCCATTTTATTTGATATTTTAAATGTTGTATTTAATTTATTGTTTCAATTTATTACCACTGTGATCATCATATCAATTGGCAGATTATGATTTTTATCTAATGTTAGTTGATTGATAATATGAACATTTTACATTAAGATTTATATTGTTATGATTGTTCATGATTTTAAGATCATCGTGTATACTTGTCTATGATTTTTTCTCATATTTTGGTTGCCAACAAACATATGGAGTTTGTTCTGGAAGCATCATTATATGTCTTCCATACATTTTTCTTACAGGTAGAACATCTGGAGTATCGGATTATGCATAATACATAGACAGGATATAAAACTCAGGTTAGCTTTATTTCTATTCAATTTCTGTCATTTTATGTATTAGTGAAACATGAAAGTTTTAGATTGACCTTGACCATCTGTACATCCTTATTTCATATCTTAGTTAATTCAAGTTTTATTAGATTTATAATTAGAAAACAAAAAATACAAAAATGTGATTTCTTTATCTGCTTCTAAAAAACAATTACCTCTACATTACTTTTGCAAAGTTTTCATTAAAAATTGCAACCTGTAAATTTTGTTCATAAGTGATATGTTTATATTTTTTTTCTTCTTAAAATACATTTGTAAATAATTAGATTATAGTGTGTGTATATATATATATATATATATATATATATATATATATATATATATATATATATATATATATATATATTAGTTTTAACATTAGTTAGTTTATTTCCTTTGTTCATTTTAGGACCTTAGATTGGCTGACAGAGCCATTAAACCCGTCAGAGAAGGTTACACCAAACGTCTTGGGTTATTTAGACAACCCCGGACTAGACTTGTTCTTCCAGTTGGCGACACTATCACATTTTCCTATCAACAAGGTCCAAGAGAAAAAATCGGAGGCAGAACTCTTATCCATATCAGTGTCAATGTGGAACCCATAAAAGAAAGAACACCACCATTTAGACAACCGAATTTCAATGGAAGAAATGCAGTAGGAAGTACATCTATAGAGGGAGAATCAACTGGAGGATTTAATTCAGGAAGTATTAGTCAAGGATATACACTGCACGGAGGTAGTAGTTCATCATTCAGGATGGCAGGACATGATCCCACCGTCAGGTTACCATAATTCAAGGGAGAGGTGTCGGAGGACCCTCATAAGTAGTTGTTCATCTGTGAAAATATATGGGAAGAAAAGCAGATCACGGATGAGGATACCAAACTTGCACAGTTAGCCATCACTCTAAGAGACCATGCACTAGATTGGTGCATGATATTAGTTGCAAACAGTCCACCAGGAATAACAAGAATGACTGTGGATATCAAGAAGCTGCTGATAAATGAATTCTAGAAGCCTAGCTCAGAGGATTAGTACATGAATGAGAAGATAGAGATCAGACAGAAACCAGGAGAATATGTTTGGAAGATAGACCAAATATTCAAACGATTGAAGAGAAAGATGAAGTATGTCATGATAGATATGCAACATAGACATTTGTTTGTGAATTCACTACTACCACACTTGAAATACCCTTTGAGACAACAAAAGTTTCAAATCCAGGTAGAGGCTCTGCAGGAATCCTTGCAAATAGAAGAGAACCAATATTTGAAGACAGATCCAACAATAGAGGAGCTCAAGGAGGACCTGAAGAATATAACATTTCAATTAAACTAGAACATGAGTAAGGAAAAAAGAGAAGTTGTTTGGTGTAGCACATGTAGGACAGAAGGACACCACAAGAATGAATGCCAAACATTCGCGTAGTACATGGAAATGGGACTGCCAAACGCTTTGCCATCAGGAGGACTATGGTGTGAGATCTGTAAGACACAGGGGCATGATCCATACCATTGTCCAATGATGCAGAAATACCAGATAATTCCTAAGAGTTCATAATGCAACTTTTGCAAGTCAGTAGGCCATGATGACAAAGATTGCAGGACAATGGAGCTGGTGAGGGAAAGAACATTAGACACCTATAGGGTGCATGCAGAGATGATGACAGGGAAAGTTTCATCATAGTTTAACCAAGTAATAACCCCATATAACATTGCACCCCAGCAATATAACACTGTGCAGCCGTAGTACAATACTGCATAGCCACAGTATAATCCTGTGCAGTATAACCAGGTGCCTCAGTACAACGCACTGCGAGGAGATCGAGTCGGCTGCAGAGGTGGAGGAAAAGGTACAAGAGGTTTTGGAAGAGGAAGAGGACTGGTGGTATGCCATAATTCTCAACAACCAGGAAACTATGCCAGAGAATGTCCACTTCCACCTACGACATGTATGTATTGTCACGCATCCGACCATGACACATAAAACTGTTTGACACTATTGGTGAAGATCAAGGAAAAGAGTAATCAGAACAATGAGAATGTCTAATGGATTTCTGCAGAAGAGAGGGGTGATGGAAGAAATAACAACATAGTTACTCATGGAGGAGCTAAGACAGGATATGATGTAGTAATATAAGATCAAGCACAACACCAATGGGTGAAGAAGAATGTCGAACCACAGAAGCAATTTGATGCGCAGAATGAAAAGGAGATATTCAAGAAAGCTAGACAAGAATTCTTGAAGCCATACATTGCATCTACATCAACTGAGCAACATACTCAGGACATACCAACGTATGATATGCCTTCGTCACTAGATCACACTAATGAAGCACAACCCGTAGGACAAGTAAGTACCATAAAGGATTTTTTGTAATCCTGTGTTAAACTAATAAATGATCCATCATTTGTTAAAGTGTTAAAAAATATGCTATAAATATGTAACACAGACGTAGAGGGAAATATAGAGAAGAAAACATTTAATCATCTGCATACAAGGATTAAATCAAACTATTCAGCTGAAACTAGCAAACCAACATAGGGCTCTACCAATTGGAAGACTAAAGGCTATGATAGTAGATTTGGATGGAGTACGCACTAAAGCTAATTTCAAAGTAATAGAAATAGTGGATGGCACAACACCTTATCCGATGTTTCTTGGATTGGATTGGGCATTTGACAATTAGGCCATAATCAATTTGAAGACAAGGAATATGACATTTGATTCAGGAGAGTACAAAGTTGTTGTGCCACTAGACCCATTAGAAGGAGAAGGATTTGTAGAGCCCGCTTTCTTAGATCTGGAGGAAATCAACCAGTTCTATAGAACCAGTGCACGTGAAGAAGATTATTTGAATCCAACTGCAGATGGGGTACTCAGTTGGAGAAGTATCACATCATGTACTTCAGATTCAGATACAGGGTTGGAGAATTGGCAGCAGAGATTACATGAAGTGTCTATAAGAAGGTGCACAAGAATAGATCGTGCAGTAAGATGGGTGGGAGAAGAAATCAGAGAACCTCCCAATTTTCATGGCATAAATGATCTAGAGGAATTCCTAACAAGATATGAAGACAAGGTACTGGAAAACTAGAGGCTCTTATCTCTGGATATATCACTCAAGGAAACACTTGCAAGATGGTGGGGTGTGCACAAATAAACAGTCAAGGACTCGTACCAATGTAATCAATTATTGCACATCAGATTTGGTGCATAATAGGGAAGAAATAAACTGCAGAGATATGATGGACAGGGTACACCAACAGAACACTTGGAGAAGTGCAGAACACTATGGAAAATGACACCACCAGAAGAATGGTATCATCATTTTATTCACACATTGGAAGGAAGTCCAACAAACTAGTATGTAGACCAGGAACTACGTAGAGGTACTGCAAAATGGACAACATTACAACGGAATTTTATAGTCAATTTCTCATTTGAACATGAGAACCCCAACATGGATTCATCACTGAAATAGATAAGAGGGGTAATATTCATTCGAGAACCAAAGGTTGAACTTATAACAGAGTATCAATAGCAGAACATACAGACAATGAAAGAACTACTGTCATGCTACCATGTGCAGGAAGAAGCACCAGATGAAGATGACCCACGAAACATCCAAATTAAAAAAATTGAAGGATAAAGAGAGGTGGAAGGTCCATATCTGGAATCAGAAGTATTTTCTGCACCAATGAAAGTGAATAAAGTAAATATTGGGACAAATGAGAATCCCAAAATGGACAGTATTGGATATTACTGGGATGAACAGACAGTAGAAAGAATAACAGAGTTACTACGTGAGTACAGTGACATGTTCCCAACAACCTTTACATAGATGAAAGGAATAGTAGGAGAGCTAGGAGACATAAAGATACCTCTCAAATCTGAGGCTAGATCATTCATACAATGACCATATAGACTAAACCCAATATATAAGCAGAAATTGATAGAATGTTGGAAGCTGGAATCATAGAACTAGTGGAGGAATATGAATGGATAAGACCTATGGTAGTTTAGGAGAATAATCAAGGAGGCATAATGATATGTGTATATCTGAGGAAATTGAATGATGTGTTCCTACATGACCCTTTTCCCACCCCTTTCATAGATGAATTATTAGAGAATGTAGGAAGCCGAGAAGCATACTCATTCACAGATGGATTCTCAGGCTACCATCAGATCAAGATAGCTCCAGAAGACAGGTACAAGAGCAATTTTTCCACAAAATGGGGATCCTACCAGTACACAGTGATGCCTTTTGGGATGAAGAATGCACCGACAATATTCTCAAGAGTATTCATAGATGCATTCAAAGAATTCATCCATCAATTTTTGGAAGTATATCTGGATGATTGGACAATCTACAGTCTATTGCAAGATAATGTAGAGGTGTTAAGGATGATTTGGGAAAGATGCAGGCGGTTTCAGATATCATTAAATATCAAGAAGTGCATCTTTGGGACACCTTTTGGGATACTATTGGGCCATATAGTGTGTAAACAAGGCTTTCTAGTAGATCCTACCAAGATTGCAGTAATTTTCAATTTCCCACCACCAAAAGTAGTACGTCAGTTGAGAGAAACATTGGAACACATAGGATAATACAGGAAATTCATAAAAGGGTATGCACAAATCACTGCACCGATGGAGAAATTGTTGAAAAAAGATAGTAAATTTCAATGGAATGAGGAATGTCAGCGAGGGTTGGACACTCTAAAAGAGAAGATGGTAAAAATACTGATACTGGTATTCCCATATTGGGAAAATACATTTCATGTGCATTTAGATGCATCAATGATAACACTTGGAGATATTCTGGTGTAGCCAGGAGAAGGAGAATTAGACCATCCTATAGCCTTTGCAAGAAGAAATATTTTAGAGTCAGAACATAAATAGAATACTACATAGAGAGAAGGTTTAGCAATGATATATGAACTGCAGAAGTTCAGACACTATCGACTTGGGAAACACTTTAAAATGTTCACAGATCATTCTTCCCTCAAATACCTAGTCAGTAAGTCAGTGTTAGGGGGGAGAATTTGTATATGGTTACTATTGTTTCAGGAATTTAAATTTAAAGTGATAGTCAAACCAGGAAATTTGAATGCAGAACTTCATCACCTGTCAAGGATCACCAATGGAGAGGAACCTACAAATTTAGAGGACAACTTCTCTCATGCACAGTTATTCTCAGTCCAAGTAACTGATGAATATTTTTCTAACATTATTCAATACTTGAGTACATGGACCATGCCACAAGGATTCAACACTGCACAAAAGAAAAATTTGGTAGTCAAAGATGCAGACTATCAATTGATTGCAAGACACTTATACAAGATGGGTGCAGACAAAATTTTGAGAATATGTGTACTAGAACATGAGAGGCCTGGGATCTTAGCAGAGGCTCATGAGGGGATAGTTGGAGGACAATATGTAGGAAAAGCTACCACACATAAGGTATTGCGCATAGGACTATGGTAGTCGACCATCCACAGATATGAAAAGGAATACTGTCAGAAATGTGATGTATGTCAGAGGGCTGGAAAACCTAATAGATGGGATGAGATGCCCCTAAGACCACAAGTAACCTTGCAAGTATTCAAAAAATGGGCAATAGATTTTGTGGGACCAATTAATCCACCAGTAAATAGGCTAGGAGCAAGGTATATCATTACTGCGACAGAGTACTTAACGACATGGGTAGAAGTAGCACCAGTAAAAGATTGTAGCGCAGAGACAACAACAAACTTCTTGTTTGGGCAAGTGATCACTAGATTTGGATGCCCAAGGATTTTGATGAGTGACCAAGGAACTCAATTCATCAATAGTATTATAAAGGCTATGACTGAGGAGTTTGAAGTCTATCATCAAAAGAGTACACCATATCACCCTCAAGAAAATGGAACAATGGAATCCTTTAACAAAATCCTAGAGAATGCATTGACAAAGATATGCAATGTGAATAGAGACGATTGAGACTTGAAGATACCAATAGTATTATGGGAAAACATGACTACATGCAAAAAGTTGATAGGGAAGACACCATTCAGGTTGGTGTATGGACAAGAAGCAATGGTTCCATTATAATTTGTGGCACCTAGTCTACACGTAGCATAAATCACCAACATGGAAAAATGAGGCACAATATAAGGAAGGCTAAGTCAACTGATGGAGATGGAAGAAGATAGGATTCTAGCATGCTTTCACCAAGAAGTACAAAAAGCAAGAGACAAAGCTTGGAATCATAGACATATTAAAAGGAAGAGTTTCAAGGAGGGAGACCTAGTCTTGGTATATGACAGTAAATTTCTTTAACACCTAGGAAAATTCAAAATGCATTGGTTGGGACCATATGAAGTATAGATTGTCGCAGATGGGGGAGTTGTACAATTGAAAGATTTAGGAGGTACATAACTCAAAGGAATGATCAATGAGGGTCGACTGAAACTATATAGGGACAATCTACCTCCTAGTGCTTAGAAAGGTACCACGTAATAAGAAAATATGTATATAGTGTATTATAATATAAGTGAGGGAGAGAAAATGAGAAAAACAAATAAAAAGAAGAAAAGACATAAAAAATAAAAAGGGGATAAAAATAAAAACAATTCAATGCACATGGAGGGCCTTGATAGAATAGAACTGGGTGGACAAAACAAAGCACTATAAGAAAACTAGGGATCGAAAACGAGACATACAGAAGATAAGTTAATGGGTAAAAAGGTACAGTGTGCAGGAAACACAACGAAAAGTGAAAAAGTGTCAATTATCAGTGCGACACAGCTGTCACTTCTCTGTCCTGCTTTAAAGTCGAAAAAGGGGGGAAAATGACCCATTCTGTTATTTTATAAGGAGAAGAATGCCGAGCTGAGTGGAAGAGTGATAGAGTATGAATTTATGCTACCATCTATCAAGTTGAGAGCCTATAGTTTGGATTTCCTCACCATGTTACCACTGAGGGTTGGACCACCAAGCTAAACTAGACGAAACACACAGAATAGAACATGGGTACCACAAACTAGAACCAATGAGATGCCTACAGTGGTGGATGTGGACGAAATCCACACACCGAAGTATGAACAGACCACATTTCACATGGAGGAGGAGTAGGAACCCGCACAGGTTCCTGAGCAGCTGGAAGAGGATGTCGAACGAACAAAATCTGATGCCTCCATGGGAAAGGTCCATAGTAAGAAGAATCAACCATGGGTTCCATGTAGCAGGGCCTAGAGTTGGAACCAGAACTCAAAATGGAGCAAGAGGTCATTCCGTAGGGTGGGGTCGCATCACCAAAAGGGAAAAAGAAGTTGCAAGAAGAAAGTGTACAATGCATGCAGGAAGAACTAGTTATACTGATGTCGAAGATTACCAAGGGAGTGCAAATCGAGGATAACATGGTAGGAGGGGTTGATAGCCTTAAATACTCCGACCATGATGTCTCTAATGCCATCAAGTTCCCATATTTGGCAGTACAAAGCTACCTAGAGGCCAAGGGAGAAGGCTCATCAGGTGCGCCACTGTTGGAGCCTACGCAGTGGATTCTGGGACATTATAGCACCGACATCATGAACTTACTAGACATGCCACACTTCAGGTGCGGGAAACACATAAACGGATGTGTCAAACAAGTTTTAGCAAGGGTGCATAGATGCATATTGTTGATAGATAGGCTAGTGTCGATCAACTTCGATCTCATTGTAGAAATTACAAGGCTACCCACAGATGGGGAGAAGCCAGAACAATACCTAGAATAACAAACTAAGGCGAAATCCATCTCAAAGGAGATCAAACCAAAGTATGGCGCGGAAAGGGGTAACAGGGGTATCAGGATCAGGGACATCAATGATCCTGCGACGTGATTTGCAACACGATTGTTGAGTTGCAAATTAATGTGTAAGTGCCAAAAAGAAGAAGTTCCACATAAGTAGTAGCAGCTACAACGCAGTGTGTAAAGGGGAGATTGATGGCTTGGGCCTCATATCTAGTGAAATCATTCCTTGAAGATTGTTAGGATGCACAATACTAGGGCTATGAGTTCCACTATTTGTGGTTACTTATCCTCATTGCACTTATGGGATGGAAGGAACCCACATACATTATGTTCCTGCCAAGGATAGGAAAATTTTGTGCAGTGCGCTACACATCATTGTGAAACACACGAGATCCCAAAACAAAGAAATCCAAAAATGACATGTTTTTTCTATATTTAATAAAAATCCATAACAGCTTGGCGGATACATGGAGGATCTCCCCGGAAACTGTCCAAGAGTTTGGAAAGATAGCGAATTTCCAGGAATCACACCACAACATGTGGTTGCAAGCAGAGAAAGATCTATCTAAGGAGTGTTTGTAGCTGAAATACTACATGATGACACAAGACATCCACATGGAGGTCCAAGAGTGGCCCGAGGAGTGGAAAGTGACAACAATCCCAAAGACGGTGCCAGGAGCACAAACGAGAATGCAGGACGGAACAGTCCCCATACAACAGATAGCCACAAATAGAGCAAGAACCAAGAAAAATACGCCACAGGGATAAGAAGGGGGCAACGCTCCCATAAAAATAAAACTAGAATGAAGAATCCATCCCAATGGGGTGCGACGCAGAGATCATCGCACGTAGAGCAGACAATAAGGGAAAAAATAGAACAAGTGCATGCAGAAGAAAGATAGACAAAGACATAGGAAGTCTCAATGGAAGAAGAAGAAGGGCAGGAGACATGCATGGACACACAGATGCCAGAAGCATCTAAACCAGTACTAGATGCCTAAAGGAAAAGGCCAGGGGAATAAGCAAGTGGCGCTAGGAAGATATAAAAGGCCCACAAGAAACAAATGGAAACATCATTGACAACATATGACGTAGAGATGATAGCCATGACAATAGAAGATCCACTGTCAAAAGTATGGGAAAATGTGGAGAACCATCGAGCTTCAATTTTGGAACAGGTACAATAGGTAAAAACTGCACTAGAACAGTTGAGGATCAAGGTGGAACAAAAGCAGAAGGAGAAACTAGTGCCAATAAGAGAAGGAGCACATGTCGGAGAGACAGTACAAATCACAACACAGGGAAGTGCTAACTTTATCATAACACCGGATATGATGTTCATCGATGAGGAAACAACGTAGAAGCCTATGAAGGATATCGAAATGTTGGACTTGGGATTGCCCAAGATCCCAACAAAGGCATTGTATAAGTTGCAGGTTAGTGTCGCTCAGGAGATTCTGTCCAGAGCAAGGTATGACGTGATAAATCTACAAATAGCACAAGAGGAAAATATAGTACTGAAGGAAGCCATCAGCTAGGAAGGGAAGAAGAAAGAGATAGTGCAACAAAAAGTGGACGAAATGGAGAACCAAATAAACGCAGTCTTTCAAGCCATCTCAAATGACACAACATTATAGGAAGCAGCTTCGGAGGAGAAGATAACAAATATAGCACAGACTCTGCAACAATATAAAGATCAAATCAAGGAACTGGAGGAGTGCACAATACCTACTACTCCTCCAACAGTCCAAATGAAATGAGAGAAAGACATGACAACAGCTGCAGAAAAAATCACGCAGAACATACATAGAGTGGCATAACTGCTAGAAAAGAGCGACCAGTTATGTACACAACTATTAGAGGATGGGAGCCTATAAGAGTTGCAAGGAAAGGAAGATAAATTGCATGCAAGAATGGCAGATGTCAAGCAGTGACAAAGGACAATGTCACTGCTAGAGAAGATCAAGATGATTGCAGAAATGAAGAACTTTTAGGTAGAAGAAAAAGTGGTGCAGGCATAGAAGATCGCAAGGCAGGCTCATCTGGAGCCTCTACAAGAAAATGCATAACAGTTGGTCATGGAAATCGACTCAACAAAAGTGCACCTCAAGTAGATAGGCTTGGAAGGGGAAGAGATCCTATGACCACCAGTCACCGTGTAGGTGCTTGAAGTAATGACAACAAGGAGAAGCCAGGCTCAGGAGCAGTTCCAAAGGGAAACAAACATGTACAAAGCACTGGCACAAGCAATGACAGATGTTGGAGTGAGGAAGTGACTCGGTATGAGTCACGATGTCAGTGTTGGGGGCCGATTGGGTGCAAGCCCAGTTTTGGGAGGAAAGCACACTCTGGGAGACAGATGTGCATGCAAAAGAAGCAGTACATGTAAGGTAGACGCACATGCAGGAAAAGAAACATGTGCACCATAGACACGCATGCAGAAGAGGAAAGAATGTGAGGTGCGCATGAAAAAAGACCTATCCATGATAGGGTTAGGTTTTTGGTAAGAAGATGTAATGGATGGTAAGACAAAAATATGTATAAGTAGGCACCTAGGAGGTCTAGGTCTGGGGTTCGGGTCTTTAGGTTGTAGTTCCTTTTTGGTTGGTGATTCTTACTAGGTTGGAAGAGATGGAATGACTGTAATTTTGATCTATGTTGTAAGTTGTTAGGCTAAGGAGAGGAACTAAGGTAGATCTTGAGGGTTAGATCGCAGGCTGAGGAGCTTGGTGCCATCTAGTTTGCATCATTGTAGATCTTGACCTGTTAAGATGGACAGTTGTAAAGTGCGAGGCCCTGTAGTTTTGGAACCATAATAATAAAAGAGCAGAGCAACCAAATCTTTGTGTATGTATCTTAAGAGGGGCCAACCACGATAGATCATGTGTTATGTTATTGAATGTTATGTATCTCCTTTGTTGTTAATGATTAGATGTTAAACAAATGCGTGAATGACTAAATAGATCTGATATTTTACCTGCATGAACAAGAATGACAGGGTATTCCATATAAGATGAATGCTAAAGTAATAAATGAAGACTACAGAGTTTAATCACAGATCCCCTCTCATTTCCTAGGCTGCAATCACCTGAGTGTTGCAGCCACCAATAGAGATATCTCGGGTGAGACTGCACAGTGGATCCTATGTATTGCATTGCCTTCTGGTTTACTAGGAGGGCCGATAGTTTTAAAGGGGTTTTGTTGGAAACCAAGTGGACCTAAACTTGGGTCAACCCAAGAAGGGTAGTAAGAGTTAAATCTAACCAACATAGGGTGAAACGTTCTTTTTTCTGGGAAGGTATGAAACATGACATTCATACTTTTGTGGAAGAATGTGATGTTTGTCAATGCAACAAGGGAGAAACATTCAAATCCCCTGACATACTACAACCACTTTTGATTCCACCCACTATTTGCAGGGATATCTCTATGGATTTCATTGTTGTCTTACCTAAATCAGGAAATAAGTCTGTCATCATGGTGGTAGTTGATCGTCTTTCCAAGTATGCTCATTTTTGTACTCTTCAACACCCATTTACCTCCTCCACTATGGCTCATTTTTTCATGGATCATGTCTTTAAACTTCATGGCATGCCTCATTCTATTGTTTCTGATAGATATCCCACTTTCACCAACAATTTTTGGCAAGAACTATTCAGAATACAAGGCACCCAATTGCATCTCAGCACCGCCTATCATCCCCAGACTAATGGTCAAATTGAAGTTGTCAACAAGTGTTTGGAAACATATTTGAGGTGTTTTACATCTGAAAGGAAAAATCAGTGGGCTTAATGGTTACCAATAGCTAAATGGTGGTACAACACTTCTTACCATACAACTACTCGCATGACTCCTTTTGAAGCAGTATATGGACAAAATCCACCTTCAATTCTCTCATGCATGTCCGGTGTCTTGAAGGTCCAGGCCATTGACCAAACTCTTACAGTTCAAGAGGCTATTCTTCGTACCATAAAAGCGAATTTGGTCATGGATCAGAATCACATGAAGAAACAAGTAGATCAAGTTCGCTCAAAATGTCAATTTTCTGAAAGGGACCAAGTGTTTCTTGGACTGCAACCTTATAAGAAAACCTCACTCAAGGCTAACCATTGTCAGAAGCTGGTGCCCAAATTTTATGGTCCTTATACAGTTCTCAAGCACATGGGAGAGGTGGCCTATCAATTAGCTTTTCCCAGTCATTCTAAGCTACATCACATTTTTCATGTCTCCTACTTAAAGAAGGTGATTGGAACCAAGTGCTTAACTCAAACTAGTCTTCTCGAGTTGGATGAAGAAGGCTCCATATAGTTGTATCCACAAGCAGTCTTGGACCAGTGTGAGCCTCATCTCCATCAATGAACCATCAAGGAAGTGTTAGTATAGTAGAAAGATACAACTCCAACAGATGCCACCAGGGATCCATCTACCACTTTGAAGCAATTTCCTCATCTCAAGCATTGAGGACAAGGTTGTTTTTAAGGGAGAGGGCATGTTAGGGACCTAACCTCCCTAACCCCTCACGTAGGTAGAATAATATATTTTCCACATAACAAATACCAATATTAATAAGGCATAATAATAAGGAAGAATAAGTCAAATGTAAGAAGACCTAATAGAAGCTTATGCTTCTAGAAGATCTTCCTCTAGATTGTTCCTTTGGTAGATAGATTTAGTATAAATAGAAGTCGAGGTCATGAGAGGTTTTTTTCTTGAGAATTATTATAATAGAGCCTTGCACCACTGGAGGTTGTCCCCTCGAAAAGGAAAGTGAACATTGTTTCCTATCAATAAAGGCATTATTCTTGTGTCGCGGTTTCATCTATTGTGTTGTTCCGTTGTTATTCTCTACAATATTTATGTTTCATCTATTACAATAGATCTGGTACCTTACACTTATACAAAATATTAATATTTGAATTATAATATTAAAAATAAAATAGTACAAAGTTGAGAATTACATTAATTATCTAGAAACTATAAATCATAACATATATTCTTAATACACTTCTACATAGTCAAAACCAAACCAAAATTGTTTCTTTGAATTGCTAAATCGACATACAATCCTCTTTGATTCATAACACATTCTAAGCAGGGCCATAACTATTTCTTTAACCATCAAATCCACATATGGTCCTCTTTAAGAAATCTAAATATTTATGTACCATACCATATTTAAGAATGGAAATAACAAAATTCATTTATTCTTTCAATCTATCAAACTTGCATCCAAACTTTAAGATTGTCAAAAAACTAACACCAAAGGAAAAAAAGTCCAATACATTGCTTCACTAGACCGAGTTAACCTTTGGATAGTTGTCGAGCATCAACTGGGTTTTCGAAGTCCATGCACATGAATGGACCCTTCGAAGGGAGCTTAACCTACAATACAGAACAAAGAAGCATCCACATAATTTAGTTTTGCACCTTGAACATATTTCCTAACTACATGAAATGTTCAATCCTCCACCTAAAATCAATGTATCCCTTCGTGCACTCCACGAGGTCAATCATATATGTATCAAAGAATATAGAAAACTATGAATTAGAAACCACTCTAAGTTGGTATTCCACAAAATGATACATTGGAACATAGGATCAAAGTTGCAAAMAAAACTTTAATTTAGATAATTGTTACTTAACAATTTCCTTCGTTACTTATGATTTCATAGGTGTATATGGAAATAGTAAATTTGTGAATCCTCATGTAATACTCCTACACTCATGCTAACACTCAAGCTATGATTACTATTGGAAGGTCTCATTGATAAAAAAAAATCAAAGGTCAGCCCTAAAACATATGTTCAATGATCTAGGTTTAGTGTAGTTACTTTGGAGTGGTATAAATAAACAATCTAGGATCATAAGTGGAACTTCAAATGTCTCATCAATTACATGGATATTGACAAAAAATATATAGCAATCTAACCAATAAAAACAAATACATACCGACCCAACCAATAAACATATCAAAGGAAAAGGGAAGTTCAATGTCAAAGAATAAACATATCAAAGGGAAGGGGAATTTTAATGTCAAGGGACATAGGCAACAACACAAGAACATGTTTAATTGATGTAGAAAGAAAAAACATATTGAATCTTGTAGAATCAAAATTGGAAGAAAGGGAGTTTCCAACAAAACTCTGGTTCACTTCACTAATAAGTTTGACACATTATTATGGTGTCCATCTAGATTTCTTAGTGTACAAGTCTAGGACAAGTTTGACAAAATAGAAAAACAAATTTATGATGCATTCCATGATTTCAATGTAAAAGAAAAATATTGCCACACACCACAATGCAATTTCAGTGTCAAAGAGAAATGCTAACAACCCACATAAAATGGCATTGATGTCTAAGCAAATGCACTATTGGGATTAAAAAAAAACAACCCACATAAAATGGCATTGATGTCTAGGCAAATGCACTATTAGGATTAAAAAAAATTACTTATCCTTCTTTTCCAAGGCTAGAGAGACTCTATTTGTACTTGAGGATGGATCAACATAGTTGGAACTCCTAGTTACTTTTCTATGGACAAAAGGATTAGAAGGAGGATTATGTTAAATTGAATATTAGAAAAGTCCAACCAAACTTCAAAATGTCATGAAAATAAAAACATAGTGTTCCGATTTTGATAAAGAAGAGATTTAAATTTTACTAGAATGACAGGAGCTTACCAAAATGATATATTTTCACATATTTGAATTTCAAAATGTCATTAAAACAAAAACATAGTGTTCAG
>JZKD02S1996949.1:23156-40346 GCA_000966675.3 Picea glauca | reverse complement strand
CCAAGCTTTTCTGCCAAATTGTTTGTATAAATCATAATCTGAGAATAAGAATATCTAGTCGGCAGTTGTGAGGAATAACAATTCAAAAAACTCTCTACTGACAGAGGTCTGGACTCGAGGTGGTTCATAAACGCTAGAATGCTCTGCTCCTCCACAGTTGCAGTACGATCAAAACTGCTTTTGCGACCGAGCACTACGCTGAAGAGAGCACATATTGAAAGCAATATCTGATTAGTGGCGACGGCATAATAAAAGACAGAAAACGTAATAACAAGGATACCAATAAGGATGAGGCTGCAGAGGGAGGAGGGTTTCATTTTTCCACGATTAAACTAAGAAGTGAGTTTGCGAGGGAGAGTAAAGAATTGCACAGAGAAAAAAAGTGAGTACGCAGAGACAATGGATTGTCCTGAGTTTAAATTCGCAGAGGGAATTTAAGAATGGTGTACAGACAGAATTGCAGAGGAAAGGAGAGGAAAAAATGAAAAACAAAATCTTCGCTGGACATGCGGTGGATTGATTCATTTGATTTTTCTGTCTTCTATCTTTTTCCGTATTATATATATTTTTTAATATTATAAATTGTATTTGTAATATTGGTAGATGATGGATTCTTTTATTTATTATTTATTTACTCATGCGGTGGATTGATTCATTTGATTTTTCTGTCTTCTATCTTTTTCCATATTATATATATTTTTTAATATTATAAATTGTATTTGTAATATTGGTAAATGATGGATTCTTTTATTTATTATTTATTTACTTTATAGTGATAAATGATTGATTGATTTCATTTATTGTTTTTAATATTATTTGATTTAGAATAAGTTTTTTTTCTTTGGTTAAGAATATTTGTTTTCTTCTGAGAGGTTACAAGTTCAAATCCAAAGAGGATAGGTATATACATGTTTATAAATATTAGCAATCAAATGGCTCTAAGGAGGGGATCTCTTGCATGTAGCAGAGGAATGTCATTCCTCATCTCGAATGGCCCACATAAATTTCTCTGAATCAAAACTTGTCCCTCATCTGGAATGGCCCACATAAAGAATGTTTTGATTTAGACATTCTCACTCATTTACCCTATAAAAGTAGCAATGTTAACTCTAAGAAAACCAACATCCACATAAGTTTATACACATCCTCTTAATTAATCATTTTACATATTTTTAATATTAATAATGTATATCTCAGCTATATATGTTATTGTAGCAATTGTTTTGCACTATCATGGCTCATGGACTCATATTTTCAATGGTATTATCTTTGTCAATTTCACAATTTGATGTTGTTCCTTCCTCCAATGAATATATCATAAACATGGTATAGAAGAATCATATAGGATAAATGGGTATATTTAGTGAACATTGTGTGGATCTACAATACATTCAAGTGAATAAATTTACCTTAGCTAGATATTTAGAAGCTATAATGCATATTGTATGCATTAACGATGTAAAATTCATACATGGGATAGATTAATACACCAAGAGGTATTCAAGAATCAAATGAGATACTAGAAAAACACACCAACAATCTAAATAGAGATGTGAGATGGATTCAACCTACTTCAATATGATACTAAATAAAGTTGATATGGCATCACAATTTGTGTTCATTACATTACATGAATAATATGCTTAATGCACACATTCTCACTCCTCTAACTTGTGCCGATGGATGATTGAATTAACCTGATTTGTCACCTTCAATATGCTTTCATTTAGGGATATCTTGCATCTTTGAATGATAAAACTTTCCACTCCTCTACCTTATGCCAATGGATGATTGACTTGTCTTGATTTGTCTCTTTGAATATGCTTTGAGTTAGGTATATGTCTTGTATTTTTAATTAATATCCATTCTCACTCCTCTAGCCTATGTAAATTGCATCTTTGAATAATAGACATTGTAACTCCTCTACTTTGTGGTGATGGAGGATTGACTTGACTTGATTTCGTTGATAGAATATGTTTTGATTTAGGGATATGTCTTGCATCTTTGAATAATATATATTTTCCCTATGTTGATGGATTATTGATTTGACGTATTTTGTCTCTTTGAATATGTTTGATTTAGGGATATGCCAAATACCTTATCACTCCTCTACCCTAGAAGGATTGCATCTTTGAATAGTAGACATTCTCACTCTTGTACCCTATGGTAATGGATGATTAGCTTGACTCGATTTGTCTCTTTGAAAATGCTTTAATTTAGGGATATGTCTTGCATTTTTTAAGACTATACATTCTCACTCCTCTACCCTATGTTGATGGATGATTCAATTGAATTGATTTTTCCCTTTGAATATGCTTTGATTTAGGGTATGTCTTGTTTCTTTGAATAGTATACATTCTCACTCCTCTAATCTATGTCAATGGATTATTGACTTGAATCGATTTTTCTCTTTAAATATGCTTTGAGTTTAGGGATATGTGGGATATGTATTGCATCTTTAAATAATAAAAATTACTACTCCTCTACCCCGTGCCAATGGATGATTGGCTTGGCTTGATTTTTCTCTTTGAATATTCTTTGATCTTTGATTTACTAATATGTCTTTCATATATGAATAGTACACACTCTCACTTATCTACCTTATAGAGGGTGTGATGTTAACTCTAAGCATACCAACATCCACATAAATTGATACAAATCCTCTTAATTAAGATTTTTACATACTTTTAATATTAATAATATATACCTCAATTATATATAATACTATAACAATTTTCTTGTATTATCATAGTCAATTAGTCCTATTTTTAATGGTATTTCCTTTTGGCATTTTCACAATTTAATCTTATTCCTTCCTCCCATTAATATATCAATAAACATGGTATTTATTACAAGAGTTATTTTTATGCACACCTTAACATAGTGGTGTGTATCTCATCCCTGGTTCTTATGGATGTATGTATATAGGAGAAATGGATAGATTCAGTGAACATTGTGTGTTTATAAAAACATATTCGAGAAAATGAATTCGGTTCCCTAGCTAAATATTCACCAGCTATGAAGCATAATGTATGCATTGAGAATGTAAAATTCATACCCAGGATAAATTAATACACCAAGAGGTGTATTCAAGAAGCAATTAAGATACTAGAAAAACATGCCAATAATCTAAATAGAGATGTGAGATGGAATCTACCTAGTTTAGTATGTTTTTTTTTGTTTTTTTTTACAAAAACGAGTAATGGAGCTTATATTAAAAAAACTGTGGCAAGCCACTGGTTCAGTTACATAGGATTCTTGTACTATAATACTAGGCTTAGCTACCTTGCGTGGCTATTACAAAATGCCAATACACTGAGTGGAACTATATTACATAGTACTTGAAAGTCAAACTTAGTTGCCTTGCTTGGCTACTACAAAATGCCAATACGCAGAGTTATTTGCAACTTGTGGCTTGCCTGGGAGCGGATTCCTGATTACTCCAGTCCTTTCTTCTTGGATTGGTCTCTTTCCATCTTCCATTCCTTGTTCATTTGTTCCATCTGCTGCTCCAAACTACTAACCCTCTTTTCAAATTCTTTCTTTGGGTCTTTTAGCTCCTTCCTCAGCTTCCCCAACTCCTCACACAACCCTGATCTTGTATGTATAATGTCATTCTCTAGCACCTCCATGCACCTCCCTGCTTCACTGTCTAGGCTCTGAAGAAAATCGTCCAGATTGATCAGTTGGTTGCGAAGCTTCTATACGCTTCCTTCTAAATCTTCTATTCTCTCCTCCATCGATGGTTTGTTCCCTGAGCTTGACGCCATCAAGTTTGCCTCTGCTAAAACGTTGTTGCTACTCTGAGTCTCCCTGCCTCTGCGCTCTTTATCCTTGCTCATCCTCCTTTCAACGTGTCGACTACTCTTGCTCTATTCCTTCCCTTCCCTGTAGTGTGAGATATATAGCACATCCTCAGATACCTTGCCCCACGTGAATCATTGGATCTGGAGTATGGGCGATTGCTTGCATTCAACGTCCAAATGATGTCATCCTCCCTCATAACTGAAGCTCATGCATACTGGCTGAGGGGAAGTCGTCCTTGTTCCTATGTTGTCACATTTGTCCCTTGTGCCCACTTGCTCTGCCATTCCACCTTGGATGCTTACGGGATTCCCCAGTTGGCCACAACTTCGTTGAAGAGCATACACCCTTTCTTTAAACAAGCTCCCAAGTTGGCCTCTTCATTTACTTGAGCATTATTTCCCCGGAGAAGGTGGAACAACTTAACAATTTGAAATTGTCTCAGTAGAAGCTGGATTTTGTCTAAGGAGTGTTGGAGTTGGGCATTTGTGACTCTGGTGCACTGAATTAAGGCTTGGATTATAATCCTTGAGTCCCCTAGCATGACCAAGTCCTAAACATTGAGGATTAAGACTTGAGTGAGCCCTTGCCAGAGAGTAAGGGCTTCTGTTGTGTTATTGGTTTCAAAGCCAATTCCCCAGGAAAAACGAAGGATAGTAGTTCCAGTGGGGCTTACTAAAACCCCTCCACCGCCTGCCACCCCCGGGTTCCCCTTGGAGGCCCCATCAAAGGAGAGAATATTAGAAGCCTTAGATTTTTTCCACTCTTCCATCTCATGCTTCCCCATCCCGAGTTCCCAGCTATGAGTGGGAGGAATCCGAGGATGGGGTTGCTGAATATTTTGGAAGCCAAGATGCCTCAACCAACATTCTTCTTTATTTTCTAACAATTTTGAATTTGAAGCCTTGATGAAGTGGGGGGCACTTTCGCTGAAGAGAAACTTAATCCTTATGGATACCTGAGCTAGGCTCCTCCTTACTTCCCTAAATAACCACTTGTTCCTTCCAATCCAGATGTTCCAGAGGATAAACTTTGGAAGCATTCTCCAGAGAGCTAAGAGGTGTCCTTGACTAGTTGTCTGAAAGGGACAGAGAGAGTGCCAATTCATAAGAAGTGTGTGGGTTTCCTGTGGGAGAATTGGAGCTAGAGACCCAAGACCAATAGTAAGCTGCCAAACCTCCTTAGCGTAGGGGTAGCCCAACAGTAGATGATCCATAGACTCCTCTTCTTGGAAGAAAAGGTGGCATCTGGAGGGTCCTTTCCACCCTCTTCTTTTAAGGTTTTTTCCTGAGAGGGCTCCCCTATGTGCCACTATCCAAATAAACATATCTATCTTCAGAATTAATTTCATTGTCCAAATGGATTTCTAGATTACAGGGTCTGGAGGGACATGGGGGACTGAAGTGATATGGAGATACCCTGCTACTATAGTGTAGGGTCCAGCACGATGGACCCAACCTCTCCTGTCTTTTTTCCTTTTCTGTACAGGGGATTTTCCTTGCAGCAATCTCTTTAAACTATTCCATTCTTATTCAAGGTCTGGGGGAAGGCTTGTAATTTCCCAGCATAACCAGGAGTGATTTTCATCATTTCCCCAGCGTGAAATATCCCACAGGCTGTGTACATTTTGTAGATGCATCCAGTCTCTGATTCGCATAAGGTTTTTTTGTGTTGTTAGGGGAGGTTCTCCCAGGACTGAGTCTTCCCAGATGTTGATTTCTTTCCTGTTTCCTAGAATCCAAGTAATTTGGGGATTAAAATGTTGCAGATCTTTCTGACATAGGGAGAAAATCGGGGAGCCTTTCCCCACTTTTGTTGGCCTTTCTAGGCTTTTTTTCCTTGGCCTGCAATAGTACTTCTTCCATAGGGCTCTTTTGCTCCAAGTAGGTTTCCCTGTGATTATGTTCCATAAAATCTTTACCCCCAGGGCTAAGTTTTGGGTTTGGAGGTCTTTAAACTGGAGGCCCCATTCAAGGTAGGGCTTGGATATTTCCCCCCAACTTATAAGATGCATCTTCCTTCTAGTTTGCTTCCCTCCCTCCCACAGGAAGTGGCTGATCATCGCTTCTACTTTCTAAGTGACGAAAATTGGGTCCAGAAGGAGAGAGCTTTGGTAGATAGGGATGCTGGCGAGCACGACTTTTATGAGAACCACTTTTCCCACTAGATTCATCCAATTAGTTCCCTAGGAGTTAATTCTTTTTTTGAGCCTTTCTATCAATTGATTCCAATGCGAGGCTTTTGGGGTGGATTTGAAGACCGGGACTCCCAGATATTTGAATTCATCCCAAATGGTGCAGCCTTCCATTCCCAGGATTCTTGAGATCTCAAGCATTTCCCTTGGGGTGATGTTCCAACCATAGATTCTACTCTTGGTCATGCTGATCAGACTGCCTGAGATTTTTGTGTAGATATCTAACTCCTTTTTGAACTTCTTAGCTATCACTGAACTCGCACCTCCAAGGAGCAACGTGTCATCTACAAATTGGGCATGGTTGATATCCTTTACCCTGGTGGCAATTCAAAGCCCGAAAAGATTGAGGTGTGTTTGACCATAGTCGCGCTGGAAGCTAAGGACAGAGGCTTGGATGGCATAAAGAAGGGGGGGAGAGGGGAAAACCTTGTATGAGGCCTCTGGAGGCATGGAAGAACTTGGTGGCTCTCCCATTTACCAAAGGGGCTATCTAGGGAGAGGCGATATAGGATTTGATCCAGTTTATGAAGGGAGAGGTGAAACCTAACTTCTCCATCACTTGAAACAGAAAATTATGTCTTACCCAGTCAAATGCATTTGCTATATCTAGCTTGACTATCATACCTTTGTCCTTCCGTCAGATACTCGAGTGTAGGGCCTCTTGAACAAGGATGATGTTGTCCATTATATGCCTGCCTTTGACAAACCCACCTTGATTTTCTGGGATGATAGTAGGGGGCATATTTTTTATTCTGTTAGCTATAATTTTGGTGAGGATTTTGTAGTTGGTGTTGCAGAGGGTGATAGGACGAAATCTGTCAAAACTGGACACACCTCTTTCTTTCGGAATCATCGCAAAAAAGGGTGAGTTTGTTCCTCCTCCTATTTTGACACAGGACTGGTATTTCTTGATGAGCTTGGTGAGGTCTAACTTGATGGTGTCCCAACTATGATGGTAGAATCTAGTTGTAAAGCCATCTGGGCTAGGGGCTTTGTCTGGTTGCATTTGATCTAAGGCCTCTTTTATTTCTTGTTGGTCAACTTCCTTGGTTAATTTTATGTTGACGTCTCCTTGAACGTAGGTCTGTATCAGAGCCAAGGGATAAGAAGTAGGGTCTATGACAACATTCTAATCTTTGTGTAAAGGGCTTTGAAGGTTTGCATAGTTGTCGATTTGATACCTTCAAAATCAGTTATGATCTGGTCATGGGTATGGATTTGTGTTACATTCTTGAAATGCTTTAGGACCTCCGCTTGCTTGTGAAAGAAAATAGTATTCTTATCCCCAGCTTCTAGACATAGGCACCTAGACTTTTGTTGCCAGTACTTTTCCTCCTCTCTGCAGGCTTGGTGCCAGTTCTTTTGCATCTTTGCCTCTTGTTATAGGTTTTCTTGGGTGGTTTCCAAGTCATCCATTCTGATCTGGTGGATTTCAAGCTGCCTTTACGCTTCTTAACGGTCAGAAATGGGACTTGAGAGGGTTTTAGCCCAGGATTTTAGTGTTGCCTTTAGTCTTCTGATATTTTCTTCCCAAACGAAGAAGGGGGAGCCTTTCACAGTTCCATTCCAGATTCTGGAGACCAAGGCTAGATAGCCATCCTCCTGGATCCATTTTGGGTTGAATCTGAAGGGGATCAGACCTAGGTTGTTTTCAAAGGACATGTCCAGGGTGATTGTCTTGTGGTCTGACACACTGTGCGGGAGGATGGTAGAAGAAAGTGTGAGGCCCATCATCATGAAGGTGCTTTGGGCTAGGAACCTATCTAGCCTAGCTGCAATGTTCCCCATTCCCACCCTCTTATTGTTCAAAGTGTACTTCCCTTTAGCTGGCTTTATATCCTCCAGTTCCTAGGTAGACATTATATCCTCTACCCATTCCCTTACTGGGTCTTCAACAATTGAGCCTCCTTTTTTCTCAGTTGCTGCGAGGGTCAGATTAAGATCCCCCCCAAGGATGATATTTTCCAACTCGTTTTGGTGCAGGAAATCCCTTAAGGTCTCCCAGTAGATTTTCTTATCCTCCAGGAGGGCAAGCACATAGAGATTAAAAAGGCTTATCTGACATCCAGTTCCCATATGGAGAAGACTGGTGAGGATCCAGTGTTTGCATGTTTCATGCTTGATGATATCGTACTTCTTTAAGTTCTAGAGTGTGCCCAGTCCGATCGAGGCACCTCTTGCGCTTTATGCAATTCCTTTGCTGGTGTTCCATCTAGCTTTTGATTTTCTAAGGAAGTCATGTCCTTCCATTTTGGTTTCTTGGATTAGAAGGATCTTGGAGTTTGAGGATCTGATGATGTCTTTGAGCACCTCTTCCTTATTGTTACTACCGAAACCCCTACGATTCTAAGAGGTTAGTTTCATTGATTACCTAGGGGGGAGTTGTGGGCTCCTTGGGGGGCCCTGGATTGTTTCCTAGTTTGTCTGACCTTGATCAGTTGTCTGATGGTTGGCTGCGATCCACTTAGGACATCTCTGTAGGTCTCCTTTTCTCTTTCCACCTTCTTTGTTTTCTTGCCTCTACTTGTTTTTTTTGGAGTGATGTCGGTATCGCTATCTTCCTCACTATTATTGTCTGAGGATACCTCGCATTCATCCCCCTTTAAATCTCTACTAGGTTCTTTCGAGTTTTGTCCTTGTTCCTTTGCCATTTATTGCATTGAGACTTCTCTCATTGCTGGGATAGGATTCCCTTGTTTCGAGTCCATTGCGGGGGTTTGCTGAGGGACTACCTCTACTACTTCCTTTATCTTCTCTAAGTCATTCGTCATACCACTGTGTCCTATTTCTGCATTGTTTCCTTTCTCTGATGGTTGTGTCTGGATCGTCTTTTAAGGTCTTGGGCCCTTTTCCTTTAAGGAGGGTCTCCCTCTTCTCATCTGTTGCCAGCCTTCGTTTATGTATTTTTCCTTGTTAAGATCTATAGGGAAGTTTCTCTGAAAGTGGCCACATTCATGAAAACCCCTGCATTTGAATGGAAACTGTTCGTAGTCAAGTTTTTGGTAATTCTGCCAATCTCCCACCTTTAGCTTGATTGCCTCTGGAAGGCCAACCTCTAGGTTTACTTCCACAAAAATGAGGGTGCAGGAATATTGATCCTTTAGATCTTCCCTATTGATGTAATGCCCGAGTCCATTTCTGATTGCTTGGAATGAGGAGGTGTTCCAACAATGGATTGGTAGATTTGGGAGTCTGATCCAAACCGAGACTTCCTTAGGTACTTCCAACTCTGGATCAAAGTTGGGGTTCTAGCGATTTATATAGAGCCCTTGGGTTCCCATGAAAAAGGGCTCGTTTCTGAAGATCAGGTCTTGATCTGCTTCAGAGATGAATTTGAAGATAAAATATCCTCTTCCCACTGCATAGCATGTTACGTTGTTCTGGACTAGTGGACACTAGTTCCTTTGAATCCAGTTATCTGTGGTCCTGGTGGAGGGCTAGAGTCCCATAAACTATCCAACCAACCCATGCTCTAACAAGTAAACTACTACTTGCATAGGATGGTCCGGGGGTAAGTCGATTTCCAAGATCGAATCAAGTCATTTGACAAAGTTGGGAGGAGCAACAGAGGGAGGCTTCTTCCTATGGGCGGCTAGAATATTATGGAAAGAGTCAGTGGTAGAGGGAGGGGCTCAAGGCTCCCCACCTCCGTGGGCATCCATGGTTAGCCCAAGGTGGCTTTAGCTGGTAGCCATGATTAGGGCCAAAGAACCCAATCACCCAATCGTCAGCCTTTGATACCTAGTTTAGTATGTTACTAAATAAAGTTGACATGAAATAAAAAATTATGTTCATTTATTACATCACTCATGTAATGTACCAAGACACCCATGGGTTGGCCACACTACTTCAAATTGCACTTCAAGAACTGATTTTGAATTCCGATAACAATTAATTAATAAAGAGGCATGAAAGACACACATGAAATAATCAAGATTCATGCTACAACATAAAGGACATGCACAATATGTCATGCACAACAATAACTAGAAAGCATGCAAATTATATAATATGTATCTGATCATAAATAATAATTAATACAGAACAAAAATAAATATACAAGAAGAGAAACACATGACATAGAGAACTTATCTTTAATAAAACCAAGCACCAAATGACTACAAACCAATGACTTTCCACCCAACCTTAGACATTGTTGTTCAAATTATCAACAATAGGTCACTCTTGAGCCAGGGCTCTGAATCCACAAGGATGGGTTCCAGAGAGACACTCAACTTCCCAAACCACTCAACACTCAAGCTATCACATGTTTCCAAATGAAAAACAATCCAAAGTACACCATCTCTCTTATTTCCAGCCTACACCACCCAAAGACAATGAACCCCCTTCACTACCACGTAGTCCCTCAGGCTGTCCACTTCTTTCTATGGCTCCAATGCATCTAGTCAAGAATCTCCATGCTAGGACTCTCAGGATTCACAACTATGAATAAGGTTTAGCACATGCCAATGCATCTCAGGCATAGAGGAACCAATTCATGGATGAATTACACCAGTAATTAATACAACCAACAAAACAATGACTTCTCTCATCAACAATTCCTCCCCATGTCCCAACCAAGAACAAGAATGAATGAGGGATAATAAATGAGAAAAATGAATGAAGAGTGAACCACCAAACATCCCAAATATGGGTTTATACATATACTTGAAATCAAGAACCACATGGTTCTCCCCAAGAAGTTCATGTAACCTCTTTTCACAATTAAAACCAAAATGGGTAAATAAAATATAAGAAAAAGACTTAGCTCCTTTATCCCCCTCTCTCGTGGAATCGTATCCCCCAATAACTTTTGTCCTTGTCCATATTATAGCCAATGATGTATTTTGTTATTAGCAATGATCAAAATATTACATTTCCTAGGCACTTTGACCACTTTTTAATTTTTTAGGCACTTTGGTCTTTCATCAAATAAACAAAATACATTATTTAATCTCGGGACTCGAAACTAGGTTATTACAACTCATATGCTTAATGCATTTGCAATATAATCATAATAATCATCATGAATACAGGTTAAGAAGGTTAACCTACAATATTGATACCAAAATTACTTTAACATGGTTTTATCCAAAAAGTTGTTAGGATATACGGCATACATTTACAATAATGTCACTTTTTGTGTAAAGTGGTCTATCCCACATTCATAATTGGAAACTATTTTCTTAGTGAACAATGATAAATAATGAGGTAACCTCCATTATAATAAAATCACCATATATTCATTGAGAATAACATATGGTGCTATTGTTAGCTTATTTCTTTGGGCTCAATTATGTGACTCAACCTTATCTAGGCTTTCCTCATTTAGTGATCTATCTCATTTTGTAATATGATATCAGAGTAAGAAAATATAGGAGTCTAAAGTTGTATCAAGAGTCTCGGGCCTTTGAAATGAAAGTTTTCCACTATTGTGACTTCAATAGTCTAAGAGCCATGGAGAGTCATATCTAAAGTCTTAGGCCTTTGAAAGACAAGGTTTCCACTCTTGTGACTTTTGCAGTTTGAGTTCCACTGAGTCTTTGTGAGCATAAATACCTAGGGACTACTATTGAGATAAACAATTGAGGGATTACTAGCATGACACATCAAATAGCCAAAAGGGTTTTAGGTCATTTGAAGCCAAGATCATTTCATAATATTTTGGAGTAGAATTAGTCTATTCTTACTTGTATTGACGCCCATATTTGTTGATTTGAAAGAATTGGTTGTTGAAACTAAGATGACATTATAATTAAGAAATAATTGTAGAAAATCAACCAAAGACAAGGGGGATATTTAATGTTACTATTGAAAGAAAATGGGTCACACTGTCTAGAATTATAGATTTCAAGCTAATGACGGTTCTCAAGGGAAATCTCAAAGACAAACCACATGTAGTGAATGTATCCATTATTGAATATCCATTGGATGGTGATTGTGGTGATTATCTTATTGAAGAGAGGACATTTTGTGCATTTTAACAATCTTTCACTTTGAAGTAAAGAATGGATCTAGTGTAGATACAACTCACCAAGGATGGTTGACTAGATAGTTCATGAGTTTGTGAATATTGGGAATTATAACCTTACAAGGGTCATGAGACAACTTGATGGAGCACTTTGGATGAAAATCAGCATGGATACCAATAATTCAAGAGATTTGTAATTTGGGAGTTCGGGGAGGTGGAATATAATAAATTGAGAATTTAGCTCATGAGATACATCTTTACAAAGGTTAGGAGGTAGCTCAATGGAGCTCTACCTAGTTCAAGAACTATTTTATAAATAAGAATCTTCTGAAGAATGCTTGGTTCTCATGTTTTAATTTTTAGTTAGTGTGTTTTATCTCTAGTTGGCATGTTTTTTTTTCCAACACGATAAGCATTAAGAGGGGGTGTTAGGATACAAGGCTTAATTTTGTAATGAATTCACTTTATGGCTTTAGGATATGCTAATTTTCACTTTTTTGTGTAAAGTATCCTATCCCACATTCATAAGTCAAAATTATTTTCTCAGTGAATAATAATATATAAGGAGGTAAACTCCATTTTAATAAATGCACCTGTTATTCTTTGATAGTATCATATGGTGTTATTGTGAGTATATTTATTTGAGCTCAATTACATGACTTGAACCTATCTAGGATTTCCTCATTTAATGATCTAGCTCATTTTGTAATAAAAATTTATCTAACAAATAATCAATTTCCTCTTTATACTTACCCCCCCTCATCCCACCAACACACACATTCAATCACCCTAGAGGAACAAGTAACAAAATCATTGATTAGATAGTGACTAAATCCATTGATAAGAGATGAGACAATAAATTCATAAAGTTGAGATATCCTTTAGTGAAATGGTGGGATGGGATGATAAGATATGTTTGAAGCAAATCTTCCATCATTTAATGTAGTTGGTGGATTGGATGGAGGTTTATTTATTTTAATCATTCTTTCATTATATTGATACATGACCCTAAAGGAGACCTACAATATATTAATTTCAACCCCTAGTGTATATTTGATCAAATTATATAAATACATAATGAAATGGTTATTTATTAGAAGTTTATAAGCCACATGAGATATGCTTGTAAATTTTATTATAATGGAATAAATATCTCATCATGGATAATTTTAAGGATGGAGATTTATTTTAAAATGTAGAAACCTTGGCAAATATTACTAGGGTTTATTTTAAAATGTAGAAACCTTGGATCATAACACTTGGTTTCATAGCATCGATCCTAGGGTTTTTCTTCTCCAAGAAAGTCATCTTATAATTTTCACTATGACGTTTTTGATGGGATGGTTCAGAAAAAAAAAATGGAGTTTACTTAGAAGAAATATCAATGTACCTATGGTAAATATTTCATCTTCTAGGTCATTATACTTTCGAATATATTGTGTATGGAAGATAGGGTTTTTGACTCATCCTGAATTCAATTTTAAACTAGTCATCTTGGTATTTTCACTATAATTGTTTTTTCCAAAGAGGTTTCATAGAGTGAAACTTGATGGAGATTGAGGAAAAATCTCCTATTACAAGTGGTCCAAATTTCAGAATTAGGTATTAACTATTGGACATATGGAATTATGTAGAAGTTTTCTCTCCATAAAAGTTCAAAAATCAACAAGGTTTGGGAAAATTATCATAACTTTCACTTGGGACATCAAATTTTGGTTAGAAATGTGGCATTGTAGATAATATGTATCAGAGTACCAAAAGACAAAATTTTATAATCAGAAGGGCCAAAATTTCAGAAATATATCAGAAGGAAGGTTGGCCAAGAGGACAAAGTCCAAATTAAGGGTTTGAAAGGTACATAAATTACAATTGACATAAATTTTTATTGGAAGATTTGTTTGTGGTAATTCAAAATTTGTGATAAAAAGGAAAAAGAGGAGAATTATTATTTTATGACATGGATCCAAAGGATCCTCCTAGATTTACTTCACCAACTAAACCTTCGGAGAGCTCAACCATGACTCAAGATCAAATCCAAGAGATGTATCACCAAATGGAAAAGAAGATCACTGAAAATATGGAACAAATGAAAGAGAAGATCACTGAAAATAGGGAACATATGGAGAGGAAGATGAATGAAAATAAGAATGACATGAAAAAAAAGATGGATGAAAATAAGTAAGAGATGAAAAGAAATATGGAACAAATGGAACATAAGATGAATGAAAATATGAAAAGAAATATGAATGAAATGGAAAATTATATGTAGAAGAAGATGGATGAAAATAAGAATGACATGAAAAATAATATGGATGATAATAAAGAATAAATACCAAAATCCACAAAGGAATTGAAAAATTTCATGTCTTCCATGATATTTCATGCTCTGGATGAGAGACTACCTAAAGGAGATATCTAAATGCAAGGAACTCATGAAAATAAAGGTAGTATTGATGTTGAAAAACTTGATGATAATTCACAATTTTCAAGTGGATTTAACTCTAATAATGGATTTAATTATGGTGGGGGTCCTAAAGTCAACTTTCCAAAGATTGAATTAAAGAAGTTTGATGGAACAGAGGTCTTTTCCCGTGTTAACCAAATAGAGAAATATTTTGAACTACAAAATATTATGGATGATAAGTGTAGATATTGAGAGAGGGGGTGAATCAGTATCAAGTACAATTTAAAAACTGTGTCAACTTATACTTCAACTAGATTATATATTCAATTATATCCAATGACAAATGAACAATAGTAGAAGAGTTACACCAATACACCACAATACACCATGCACAATATATGAGAAATAATCAATAGTTACTATTCAAGGGAAGTAATGACTTCCAAGGGAAGCTACAACTTCGAAATATAAAGGCAGGGTAAACCTCCAAAAGGAAGATACAATCCTCCAATATCAAGAGAGGGTTGAAATCTCCATCCTTGCCCCTTCCTTCCACCTAAGAATATATGAGAGATAATAAAACTTTACATTAAATTATCACCATCAACCAACCATCACATAGAACCTGATAATGTTTCATTAGACTTCTTCAACTTCTGCAATTATTGACTTCTTGGAATACCCTGATCCTGTAGATAATATTACTCAATGTATTCTCTAAAACTCCTCCAATTTTCACTCCTTGAATCCTACAGAAAAAGAGTTATAGAGAAAATGGTAGACCTTATTCAATTCTGGTTTATTCAGGAGAGCGAACTTGTACAAAATCCCTACACTAAATATTTAACATCCAATTCTAAAATTCATACATAGGAAACTAAAACCCGTACTCTTTCCAATGCAATTGGTCTCACTTCATTTGGATTCTCTATGAATAAGTTATGGTTGTTTTACCCGGAACACATGTTTATCACTAGCTTCAGGACTTATCAAAAACCCTATCTTCCATAGTGTGTATCTCCAAAATTATAGCGAATAAAGCACTGAAATGTTTACCACATGTACCTAGATATGTCTTCTCAATAGTATCCGAATTTCAACATCTGAATCATTCTAGAAACAAAGTTATAGTGAAAATGGTAAGATGACCTGTAAATAACATACCTTAGAATACATCACTAAGAGACTTCATCCTCCCTTGAAATTCGGCCTTCTTTACTTCAGATTTCCTCTGAAATTCGACTTATATATCCTTGTTCATTAAAAAAATTGTGTGTGTTAAAAAATGAATGTATAATGAGATGTATTTATACCCTTTATTTCACTTCCTTTTAACATTAGGGTCGACATGTAGTTTCTGCTTCAATTCACATTGTCATCTTCAAAAATTCATTTCTCCTCAATAGTGAGGATCCACGTAGCATGCCACATACCATCAGAAGAAGCAAGAATTATACTATACATCCATGGCTATTGTAATTGCATCTGTAATTTCCTTCATGTCTATCTAATTCGATCAACTATTGGGTCCAAAACCCAATTGCTAGGGTTGACATCAATGACTACAACCAATGACTAGGGTTGACATCAATGACAACATGCAATCTTACAACAATAAGAAAATGATTCACATAACAACTTTAAACTTTGAAATAAAACCATATCAATGGTATCAATGGGTAGTTAAAATCAATCCCCCTTTTTATCATTATACTTGGGGTTTGTTTACAAAAGACTTAGAAGAACATTATGGGAAAGTTTAGGAACATGAATACATCAGTTAATTGACAAGAATCAAGAGCTTAGGTGATATTGAAGATTACAATTCATGATTTCAATTATTGGCCACAAGGGTGGATGACATAAGTGATAAAAAATTATTGGAAGATTACATGGGTGGATTGAAATAATACATTCATGATTCTTGAAAACATACCACAAGATCAAGAAGGATTTTTTTCTGGGAAGGTCCCAAAATTGATGTTCAAAATTTTGTGTCTGAATTTTTGGTCTGCCAACATATGTTAGGGTCCTAACCTGCACATAGGTAGAGAAATATATTTAGATGTAATAAAGGTCAATATTAATAAGGCCTTTCAATAAAATAGAATAAGGCGGATGTAAGAAGACCTAATAGAAGCTTCCACTTCTAGAAGGATCTTCCTCTAGATGCTTCTCTTGATAGACATATTTAGTATAAATAAGGGTCGAGGGTATGAAAACCCTAGCTTGGGGATTATTGTAATAGAGCGCTGCTCAACTGGAGGTTTCCCCCTTGAAGAGGCCCGTGAACATTTCTTTCTGAATCAAAGTGTTATTTCTATTGTTGTTCTTATATCATTTATGTGTTATTGTGGAGATTATGCTGGTTATATTACTGTTATTCTGCCATTTCTAGCATTTTATTTCTGTTCTGCATACTTTTTATATCTGGTATATTACAAGTTGTATCAGAGCACTTTCCTTGGCAGAAATTGTGGGAATTTTTTTTCCAGGGTAGAGATGTATTCCAGTGTCTTTAAGCCACAAAGATCTGTCATTATGCACATAAACCCACGGTTGAGGGATTCATACATGTAGGAAATACAAGTGGTTATTAAGCTCACATCCATTGGACACCCTTGTAACCCATGTTGGTACCCCTTTGAGTGGTAGTACATCATACAACACATGTGTACGGATCGACCTAGATTTCCTGAATCCCTTGTTAGATAAACTGATTGGTCGCCTAACTGCTATAGTGCCACTGTTTATGGATAAATTCGTGAGTGCGGACACAGACCAATCTCCCCAAGATCCACTTGGATCTAGAACAAA
>JZKD02S1996927.1:0-60392 GCA_000966675.3 Picea glauca | reverse complement strand
GTGGGACCTGATTGATAATTTCTTCTCAGCTTTCAACATTTCTTTTATTCCAAGAGAGGAAAATACTTTGGCCAATTCCTTAGCTGTCTCAGCTAGTCTGTTCAGGATCCCTCTACCACCTAAGATCAAATATGATGTTGAGATAAGATATAGGCCATCTGTACTGAACAATATCAAGCATTGGAAGGTATTCGAAGATGATCTTGAAATCAAAAAAAATCTTCAGTCTATCGATGAATTTTCTGCATTCCACATTGATCAGGATCCTAATCTCGAAAGTCACCCTCACCCTGAGGTATTTTTAAATAAAATTGCTAATCACCCTATTATTCATCTGCCTAGCAATCACATTCTGAAGGGACTAGTCCCTTTAGAAAGATTGTTTGATGGGAATGATGTAGCGGTAAAGGGTAGGGTTTCAAATGAAGATGTTGATACAGCAGAGTGCAACATCGGCACACAGGAGGAGCCCAAGTATGTCAAGTTGTCAAGCAGTTTGACCAAAGAGCAGAGGGTCAAATATACTGAGTTATTAAAAGAATTTGTTGATGTGTTTGCATGGACCTATGAAGACCTCAAGACATATGACACATCTGTCATTGAACACAAGATCCCACTGAGGGAAGAGGCTAATCCATTTAGGCAGAAGCTATGACAGATAAATCCCATGTTGTTGCCTGTCATAGAAGAGAAGTGAAGAAGTTGTTAGATGCCCAAATCATTGTCCCCTTGAGATATTCTGAGTGGGTGGCCAATTTGGTCCTAGTTAGGAAAAAAGTGGAGAAATCGGGCTCTGTGTTGATTTCAGGAACCTGAACAGGAGCTCAAAGAAAGACAACTATCCCTTGCCCAACATGGAACACATATTGCAGAGGCTAACTGGTGCATCTAGGATATCCATGATTGATGGTTTTTTTGGCTATAATCAAATATTAGTCATGCCTAAGGACAGAGAAAAAATAGCCTTCACCACTCCTTGGGGCACATTCATGTATGCCAAAATGCCTTTTGGATTAATGAATGCAGGAGCAACATTTCAGCGAGCCATGGACATAGCCTTCATCAGGGAGAAAGATTAGTTTGTGGTGATCTATCTGGATGACATTACAGTCTTCTCCGGGTCTGATAAAGAGCACTGTTGTCACTTGAGCAAAGTTTTCTTGAAATGTTGAAGGTTTGGCCTTTCCTTAAATCCCAAGAAATCTTTGTTTGCTATGAAGGAGGGGAAGCTGTTAGGCCATTTAGTATCAGCAGAGGGAGTGAGAATTGATCCCAACAGGGTAGAGTAAATTCAGACCCTGTCACTTCCCAGGTCTAGAAAGGAAGTCCAGGATTTTTTAGGGAAGATTAACTTTCTGAGGAGGTTCGTCTCAAATTTTGTTGAGTTGTTGAAACACATCATAGCCATGCTCAGAAAGGGAAATGAAGTAAAATGGATTGTTGAACCCAGGGAATATTTTGTCCAGATAAAGAAGGCATTGACTAAGGCACTTGTGCTGATCAGTCCTGATTATTCCAAGGATTTCCTAGTTTTTTTCTTTTTCTTCTTTTGATACAATAGCAGCGGTCTTATATCAGAAAAATGAGGAAGGGAAAGAGAAACCCATTTCCTTCTTCAGTAAGGCATTAAGAGATGCAAAAATCAGGTATGAGATCATGGAGAAACAGGCCTATGCCTTGGTGAAAGCTCTCAAAGTTTTCAAAGTCTATGTCTTGCACTCAAGAGTGACTACATACGTTCCTTCAGCTTCTGTGAAAGACACCCTTATACAGCCTAACATAGATGGGAGAAGAGGTAAATGGATTGCCAAGATCCTTGAGTTTAACCTGGAGATAAAGCCCATTAAGTTGGATAAAGGGCAGGGTTTAGCCAAGATGTTGGTTGAATCCAATTGCAAGGACTTGGGGGTTAGCTTCATCAATGCTTGCTCAGAAAATCAGCAAGCTGAGTCGTCCAGCAAAATCTCTCAGGGTGGCTTATCATTAGCAGAATGCACCTAGTACAGAGACATTTTGTACTTTCTGCAAGAGTTGAAGCCTCCTGGTGGAATGGGAAAAAGCAAGGCAAGAGATTTAAATCTCAAGGTGGTCAGATGTTTCCTTATTGACCAAGTCTTGTACTGGAGAGACCCTTTAGGGGTGTTTCTGAGGTGTCTAAACCCACAAGAAGCCCAGAAAGTTATGTTTGATCTCCATAGTAGCCTTTGTGGAGGGCATCACTTCTGGAAGACCATAGCTCACAAAATTCTCAAGGTTGGGTATTACTGGCCCACCTTATTCACTAATGTCTGCAGAGAAGTCAGAGCTTGCATCAAATGCCAAAGGTTCTCAGGAAAACAACAGCTCAAATCTCTGCCACTAAATCTTGTAGTAGCTTCGACACCCTTTCAACAGTGGGGGTTGGACTTCATTAGGTAAATTCAGCCTCCTTCAAGTGTCCATCACAAATGGATCCTGACTGCAACATACTATTTCACCAAGTGGATAGAGGTTGCCCCCACCAGGAGTGCTTCACACAAGGTAATTATCAGCTTCCTGGAGGATATCATAGCCAGATTTGGTTGTCCCAGCAGAATTGTCACTGATAATGATGCTTCTTTCAAGTTTGAGCCTCTGGTTAAGTTCTATGAGCAGTTCGAGATCTCACTAATTCACTCCACTCCCTATTATCCTCAAGGAAATGGACTGGTAGAATATTCCAATAAAAGTCTAATCAAACTCATTAAAAGATTATTGGAAGACAATAAGAGGGCCTGGGATTCAAAGCTCAAATTCTCTCTATGGGTCGATCGAGTGACAACAAAGAATTCCTTGGGCACCTCACCTTTTCAACATGTTTATGGGACGGAGGCTGTGTTTCCCACTCATCTCGCTTTACCTGTAGTGAAATTCTTTCAAGATCATGAAGGAGAGCCAGACCATATGGTCAAAAGAATTCATCAAGTGGTGGAGGTGCAACAGATCAGGGAGCAGGTAATGGACACAGCTCATAGTCATGAGTAGAAGATCAAGCAGGCCTTTGACAGGAAGGTCAAGAAGGAGGAATTCGGGCTGGGAGATTTGGTGCTTAAGTGGGATGTACCCAGGCAGGATAGGGGCAAACACAGCAAGTTTGATGCCCTCTGGATCGGGCCCTTCAAAATCTTTGAAGTATTCTTAAATAACATGTATAGGTTGCAGGATTTGGAGGGTGAAGAAGTTTTTAACAGCCCAGTAAATGGGCATTTCCTGAAGAAATTTTTGTTTGAGCCTTAGACGGATCCTCTATTTTTGTAAATATTGTTTTTCTATTTATTTTCAGCTTAATAAATGACTCCATAGCTCAAAAGAAAGGCACTGAAACTGTAAGGAGTTCTTAGAGCATCGCAGGGATGACTCTATCCCCCATGGAGCCTAATGTTAGCACCAATTCTTGCAAGGGGGGTGTTTCCCTCTAATTTCAGGCCCTTGGCGTAAAACACGAAGAAATGGGTTTTAAAAAACCCATCAAATGCATTTTATTCAAAGGCCGCATTCATGAGCATCAAGCATAGCAGAAAGAAGGAGTCCATTTCGGGCTTAAAATCAAGCGAGCAGGCATTTTTGTTTTCAGCGGCGATGATCCATCGATGGAATAGATCACTGGTCATCAGGTAATACAGAGCCACGGAGTTGCATGAGTTTTAGCGCATGGGCTCATCCCTCAGGGCCAAAGTCAAGAAATGATCTTGGTCATCCGATCCAGTCAGGACAAGTGGTGCCTGATTAAGTCCGGTCTCCATCTCGTCTATCGTGACTTTGAAATACAAGGGTCGACTCCCTTCAATCCACGATACGTGAGATGTGAAGGCGCCTTTGGGTGCGGGCCCATGGTCATGGCACAGGGTCGTATGGAAAGGTGGTTGGAGGAAGAGGAGCGAGAACTCCCGGCAGGAGAATCCCTGAAAGGATCAGGACCGTTGGTCTTGGAGGAAACGTGGCGCCTGATTAAGTCTGGTCGCCATCTCAGCTATCGCGACCTTGAAATACAAGGGTCGACTCCCTTCAATCCACGATGCGCGAGATACGAAGGCACCTTTGGGTGCGGGCCCACGGTCATAGCACAGGGTCGTATGGAAGGGGGACAAAGAAAATGAGGGGCACGGAGCCAATGTGTTCAAGGGAAAATGGATCATGTATGTTGATTTTGAAGCCAGATCCAACCGCCAATATGGAGGGTCCTTTCGCAGTTTTAGTCACCAAGGATCCTGGACGCTGGAATGGTGGAATCTCCTGAAAGGAGAAGTGTCAAAGTGCCTCTAGAGAGAGGCGCCTGGTCATGGCCATGGGTTACATTGAGGGTGGAGCCAAAATAAAAGGAGGCTAGCCTCTGAGCCCTGGGAAGCAAGCATGTGGTCGTTCCTTGTGCTCGAAGTCTCGACCATCCACTGTGGAGGAAGGCAATTAATGAAAATTGAGCAGGTAGTTGAAACCTTGACTCAAGCCATGAATGTAAGGCATGGAGGTTCTAGCAGGTAGTTTTCCCAAGATCGTCCTGTGTGCAGGTTTTCCTAAAAGAGCCATGCTGATCTGATGTCCTCGTCTGATCAGAGGATCCTGCACACGCTAAATTGGACTTTAATGTCTCAGCTACCCTCCTGTTTCCAAGGGGGGAAATTTCTCTGAGTATATATACTCAGTTTTTGTATTTTTGTGAGGATGGATGGTAGAGCAGAGCTCCCGACTGTAACATTTTAATGAAGCACTAGTTTTCCTGGCTTTGTATCTGCATATGAAATTTTCTTGTTTAATGTCAGGTAGTTCTCTTTTTCATCTGGTTTCGATCTCATACTAAAAGGGTTCATGATTGACTGATTCACATGAACTGTCGTGACTGTGTTATGATAAAGGATTTATTATAATGTTGTTATGTTCTTTTAGTGTTTCTGCATCTTGAATATAAGAGGTTCTTATGTTCAATTTTTTCTTCTACAGGTTGTTAGAAGCTCGATGCCTACAGCAAGCCTTCGCATTTCCTCACAGAAGTCTTCCTCCTACTCGCCCTTATTACAACTTACTGTCTGAAGCTAAACCAAGACCTCATCTTCTTGTGCTTTCCTAGCCTAGTTTCCAAGTTAGAAAGATATTGTTATGAGTTTATTTCCATTCATCACCCTTTATCAACAAATAGTGACATAAACTGATGGGCATCAGGCTTACTCCTGCTGCAATCTAGGAGTGACTTTTGACGCCAAAACCGAGGACACAGAGAGGTTGTGATTCCATATTCGTGGTAGTCGACAGATTCTAAAAAATGGCACATTTTATTCCATGTCATAAAACCAGTGATGCAACACACACTGCAACTTTGTTTTTCAAATAAGTTGTTCGACTTCATGGTTTACACAAGAGTATTGTTTCAGACAGAGATACCAAATTTGTTGGTCATTTCTAGAGGACACTATGGAAAAATCTGGGGACAAATTTATCTTTTATCTCAACATATCACCCTCAAATGGATGGACAAACTGAGGTAGTAAATCTAAGTTTGGGGGGATTATTGAGGAGTTTAGTCGTTGAAAATCACAGTCAATGGGATCATATTCTTCCACAAGCGGAATTTGCATATAATGAATCACTTAACTGGAGCACAGGACAAAACCCATTCCAGATAATGTATGGAATGCAGCCAAGAGGAGTATTTGAGTTGAGAGACTTGGATCAGAATGAGTTCGGGAGTGTTGGAGCGGAAGATTTTGCAGCAGAGATGTAGGATCTCCACAGTAAGATTAAAGAGTAGTTGCAGAGTTCCAACCAAGAATACAAGCGTGGAGCAGATCAGCATAGGAGAGAGATTTGATTCAAAGTGGGAGATTTGGTCTTAGAACATCTAAGAAATGAAAGGTTCCCAAGGGGAACATATAACAAGTTGAAGATGAAAAAGATAGGGTTGTGTAATATTTTGAGAAAATTTGAGGCCAATGCTTATGAAATAGAATTTCCAAATGGTGTGGGCATATCACCCATATTCAACATAGCAGATTTGTATCCTTACATAGAAGATGAAACAGATGGGGAAGAGAATCAAAAGGAAGTTCAGTGGGTCAAGAAGATGCCTATAGCTGAAAATCCACAGATGGAAAAGATCATTGACCAGAGAGTTGGTAAGAAGACCCAGAGGAAGACATATTTTGAATATTTGATCAAGTGGAAGGGACACCCGATTGAAGATGTCAGTTGGGAAAGAAAAGAAGATATCCATAAACATGGACAAATGGTGCAGAAGCTCATGGACAGGAGTCCATGAATTTTTCAGCCAGAGGAGTATGATGCAGGAGCATCGCCAGCAAAGCACAAGTGGAGGACAGTTGGATATACACAAGCGCACATTTTGAAGACATATAAATTTCAAAAGAAGAAAACTAATGTAATAGCTAGAAGGATGTAATTGTTATTAAATGTTTTGGGGATTGCAATGCAGATCTTGAGCGTTGCTCTCATCTGTCGGTTGTAGGCATTTATTGTAATAAATATAAAGTAGTTGTAGTCTTTAATTTTGATAAGATAGCTTAGAGTAGTAGCAGGGAAAACTCAAGAAATATCCCTCGTAGATTTATTATATGATCATTATTCTTAATTGTAAGAGTATAATTTGTAGAGCAAGAGAGTAGAGGAGAGCAGAGAAGAACAAAGATTGTAGAAGTTGTTTGAGCGGATAGTTGTTGCTATATAAACCATGTACATAAGTACTTGAATTAATATAAGAAGGCTTTGATCCAATTTCATGGTGTTGTTATGGTTACTGTTTGCATCTGTTGAATGGTATGTTTACAGTTTGCTTATATGCTCTGTTATGTATCTGTTTTAATTTTTTATGTTCATGATTTCTTGTTTAATGTATGAAGTCTTTGAGAGGAAGAGTATAAGTTTCAATTTCTTCTCATCCTGAGAATTTCTACAAGGAGTGCAGTGAAGGTCCGCAAGGAGTGCGTTGACAAGATTCTGAGTTTTATTTCAGAAAATCTCAGGAGAGATAGAGTTGTTCTTATACCAACATAAGTGAAACTATAGCACAGAGTCATGCAAGGTGTGTGCAGGCCAGGTCAAAGTCTTAGACTTTTCCAACCAAGTGATCGGTTGAAGAAATTTTCTCGCAAGGAGTGCGTAGAGTTGGAGTGTTCTAATAATCGGAGATTATCATGAATGCCGCAAGGAGTGCGTGCAAGAATCCCTTAGAACCCTTGATTTTTCAGCAAGAAACAATCTCAGGAGGGATAGAGACTTGGAAAGTTCAAAGGAAGGACGAGGGTCGAAGTCACCTCGTAGAAACCAAGCTCAGGAGGAAAGGCACCAAGTTATTTAGCGAGGAACTATTGAGAGACTGAACAGATGGTGGAAATTCTCGAAGGGACAAGTGTCAATTTTCCATGGACCATCAGATCTAGTAGATCTACGAAAAGGATAAGGCCGAGTGTATTTCAACACTCGCAAGCTCGGGAGAGATAGCAACCATTAGATCTAGAGGAGCGTGAGTCGTTGATTGGACACTCTGAACTATCATCATTTCGGGAGTCGAGAGAGTGGAGGACTACTCGGAGATCGTGAATCATGAAATCTCGACACAATATGGACCATCATATCGTGGGAGAATTAGGACCGTTGATCTGGCATAAGCAGTCATCGCGAGTTTGGATATCGTGAAAAGGGAGCAAGTCTACATCACAAATTCTCGATTCATGAAATCCCGACACACTCAAAGGTTGGGCCCCAAGTCACATCAATGAAGAACTTAAGGGAAGATCTAGGACCCATTAGCCCATTTTGGGGTTTTGGGAATTGAAAGAGTCAGGGTGACTCGCAACAAAAGTCCCAAAATAGAGAAACTCGATGCGCCTTTTGGGGTTAATTATGTGGTCACATGGAGTGGGGGCTCGCGCCTGGTACATGTTCACGCGGGCGGAGCATATAAAAGGATACATATGGTTATGTGTGTGAAGGGTTCTAGCAGGGACCAAACGAGCCATTTCGGCTTGGGAATTGGAAGATCCAAAGACCGGGAGGTCAGTGAACCCTGTTGAGGTGGGGGTCTGCATCAAGATGAATAAGTATACATAGAACAGCCTGAAGAGTTTATACTATCAGAAAAGAAAGATTATGTTTGCAGGATGAAGAAAGCATTGTATGGACTCAAATAAGCCCCCAGAGCATGGTATTCAATCGAACAACTTCGAACAACCTGAAGGGTTTCTACTATCAGAAAAGGAAGATTATATTTGCAGGATGAAGAAAGCACTGTATGGACTCAAGTAAGCCCCTAGAGCATGGTATTCAATATTGGACAGGGATCTACAACAATAAGGATTCAGGAATGGAAATGCATACGTCAATATCTAGATAAAAGTGGATCGAGACAATATATTGATAACTGAAGTTTATGTAGATGATATTATATTTGGAAGCAATGATAAAAGGATGAGTCATAAGTTTTCCAAAGACATGCAGAATGAGCATGAAATGTATTTGTTTGGTGAGTTGAATTTATTTTTGGGATTATAGATATGTCAATGTGATAAAGGTATTTTCATCTCCCAGACCAAGTATATCAGAGAAATGTTAAAGAAGTTTGGACATAAGATTGTAAACCCATATGTACTCTTTTGCAAACTAGTTGCAAGTTGAGCAAGGAAGATGAATCTAAGGGTGAAGATCAAAGACTATACAGATTGGTTATTGGAAGCTTACTCTATGTGACAACATCAAGGTCAGATGTAATGCAATGAGTTGGACAAGTTGCAATATTTCAAGAAGCACCGAAAGAAACACATGCCATGGTAGTAAAAAGAATATTCAGATATATCAAGGCAACAAAATATTTTGGATTATGGTATCCAAAAGGGAATGATCTATCTTTGGTATCCTACACATATGCATATTGGGTAGGTAGCATTGACGATAGAAGAAGTACAGGTGGAGCATCCTTCTACTTAGGTGATTGTCTAGTATCATGGTTGAGCAAGAAACAACCATTAGTATCTTTGTCCATAGCAGAAGTAAAGCATATTGCAACGGAAACATGTTGCACTCAAGTTTTATAGGTGAAGCAAACCTTGTAGGATATACAGGTGGAATATGATGAGCCTATTCCAATACTCTGTGATGCAATACTCTGTGATAACACCAGTGCTATCAATATCTCTAAGAATCCAATAATGCACCCCAAGACAAAGAACATTCCAATCAAGTTTCACTTTCTACGAGAACGGGTTACAGAGAAGAACATCAAGATAGAGTACATTGGGACAAAAGAGAAGATTGTAGATGTCTTCACCAAACCTTTTCCAAAGGAGACTTTTGATTATCTTTGAAAAAAACTTGGATTAGTTTCTACCCCGTAGCGATTCACATGACATCAGACATAGTAAGAGAGGGGGAGAGAAGAAGAAGAGATGAGGAATCTAAGTAAATAATATTTTGAATGTTTTTCATATACATCATAGATTTACACGAGGAAGAACCATGAAGAGAAAGAAGAGGCGTTCATATAGGGGGAGTAACCCCAAGGAGAATTACCCTTTTCCATAGATGTCAAAGGGGGAGAGAGAAAGAACAAATGCATGGAAACAGAGAGAAAGAAAAAATGCATAGAGATAGGGGGAGAGATGGTCACAAGGGGAAAAATGGTCACAGGGGGAGAAATGATCACAGGGTGAGCATGAGAAAGATCATGAGTGTTACCATTCCATCAATTCCAAAGGGGAATATTGTTGAAATATTGGTTGTCATTGATTTCAACCCTTGTAGAAGTCTGGTAGCCCCAAAGTTATGGTTATGGAACCCATTGTTAATCAAGGAAAAAGGTCATGAAGGATGGTGTAAATGCAGGAAACTCACTCATGAATGGATATTCCTCGTCATGTCATTTTTTATGATAGGTGGTAAGCCACGTGGTTCCTCACAGTTGAAGAGTTATGGCCTTGTGAAGTTACAAGCCCCGAAGAATGGTCAAGAATCCCGTAATTGGTTACAAGTCTTTAATGCAAGGGTAAAGTGATTGTAACATGAAATTCTAGAAGACCCTAAAATTAAGGAGAGAGGTTACCAATAAAAAGTATAAATACACCTCAAGTAGTCATTCATAAGTAAATTCACTCACTCATTCTATTGAACATTTTCTAGTGAACTAGTGATCCTTTTGGCAAGTTTGTGACGGTGAAATCTGAGGTAGTGACAAGTGAGAAGTGTGGGAGTTTTGGGGTTGAAGTGAAGAGGGATAATTTATGAGGAAAACCTAGTTTAGTTCACCCCCATGATTCAGAATACTAGTCTTGTGAGGCATCCACACGGGTTGCATAGTACCTGTCACGCGAGGCCCCGTGTGACATCATGTCTTAGTCCCGCAAGGAAAAGAAAATTTTGGGGGTAATTCTTGGACCATGTCCCTAAGGTCAAAGGAGAGCTTACAATTCGGCACTATTGTGTATCAGGTCAGATACAGAGGTATTTTCATGCTTATGTGCTTGTTTTGATGATTATACTTGGTTGTGGTATGGTACATGTTTGAGATATGTTTGGCTTGGCACATGATTGAGGTACGTCTTGGATACATGGTTGATTGAGGTATATTGTCTTATCTAGTTATGACATGACTGGTATGGTTCATCATTAGAGACATATATTTGAGATGTGGATGTATGGTTGAGGTATATACTTGATGTATGGTGGCATATGCATGAGGCACATGCTTTGGTTCTTTGAGGCACTTCACTGATGATATGGTACATGTCTATACATGATTAATGATATGGTATATGGTACTAATTGATGCTCTAGTACATGGTACATGATTATATACATGATTGATGTTATGGTACATGATTGATGCATGTTATACTACATTTTTTGGTACACAGTTGATGCATGGTATGGTATAGGTTTTGGTGATCAGTTACAGGTTGATGGTACAGTGACAGTTATAGGTTGACGGTACAGTGACAATTATAGGTTGGAAATAGTGACAGGTTGATAGGTTACAGGTTGATATGATAGTGGCAGTGACAGTAGCAGAGCCTTTGGTAGTGACAGTTAGTCTACACTTGTATTTCAGGGCAGAAGGACGGGGCAAGGAAAGGGGGTTGTATTCTCCTTTCGGTTGGTACCGAAGAACACAGGGAGTTGGAGCTTCCTTCAGGTTGGATCTTGACAGTCAGAGGGTTGTAGCATCCTTCTGGTTGGACTCGAATCAAGGAGTTGTAGCTTCATTCAGGTTGGAGCCTGTAAATAGGGGGATGTAGCCTCCTTCTAGTTGCAGCTGGAGAATTGGGAAGTTGTTTCTTCCAATGAATGTATTGTTTTGATATATAAGAAAAGCATTCCATGTTTTTCTCCCATTTGGATTTCGACATAAATTTTGTTGTACTGTGTTTCTGTGGATGTTTATTATGCTATGTTGATTTATATTTCTCATGATATATTGATGATATATTGCTAATGAAATTATTGATTACATATTGTGGTTAAAAGTGATAACAAAGTGCTCATATGGATTCACCCCCCATCTCAGTATTCCAATACTTTTCTCTCTTCCTCCTTTCTTAGCCTTATCTCTTCAAACCTTCTAGATTCTTCCCCTTCCTTTGTTTTTCTTTCTAGTCAAACTAACCTCCTATTTAAATCATCTAATTTTTCATTTGGGGACATGGCACTGAAAAAGTAATGAAGCTTGGGGATTTCAACTTAGCCTAGACTATTACGAGGAAAATCACTCTATGGCATGGGGTAAACCACAACAGACGGAAATGACTGCAGAAATCAACTCTAATATCAAGTATGTTATATAAAAAAATATGCTAACAATACAAGATAAAGAGCCTACCTCGTCTGGACGTTCATAGAAGACCACCATTGAGCATTCGACTCAAATCTATATACCTGCAACTTGTCCTCAACAACCAATATACGCAATAATATGGTGATAATACATAAAGTTAGCACATATAATAGCATAATCCATTAATATTCATAACAAATACTCCCGTGGAATAACAATTCAAATATTTTCAAGACATTAATTGGACGAGAAAAGAGTATTTCTATTAAAATATGATTAACATAAGTGTATGAATAAAAAAAAATTGTGTCATCATGTCTCAGAATTGAGAAATTAAGTCCCTTCCAGTTGGGCCTCCACCACTTCAATCCTCCACCAAAGGCAAGCTCATATAAGAGAGACAATGAGATTCGCCATCAAAGAGGGAAGAGCTTGGGGGATGAACAATGTGTTCAGACTTAAGAGGACAAAGGGATGTAGACTCAATATGAAGTGAATAATTTCTCTAGAGTAACTTTGCTCTCAAAGTTGAATTCTCTCTTTTTTTCCACGACTTGGATATGACCCATTTATAGCCTTCAAATGGAATTGAAGGGTCAAGTCAGAATGTTTCCAATATATGGAAGGTCAAGGATCATGGATCTCGTGACGTGACATGGAAACCCAACACCATTTTTTAATTTTGGGCACAAAAATCGATGTACACGGGTTGTAATGGTGCAACCTGCGTATATGCATGTTGTATAGATATTAGGGTGTGTATATGTGGAAAAATATGATTTTTATCTTTGGGAATTTCAAAAAAGGACTTCAATTCTGCATAGGAAAATGGAAAAGGCCTTCTGAGAAAGTTGCATGGGTGAGGCAAATCTTTCTATAATAGATGCCCCATAATGTGTGAGGTCAAAGGAGTATATGTGATGGATGAAATACATTATAATTCCTAGAAGTGGAGTCATGGAGACCCAGCTGGATGAACTATTTTCTCATAAGAATATTACAATCCATCATGACTTTGTACACATGGCTACCAATCCAAATTACACTACAGATCCATGTGGAAATATACCAAATAGTTTTTCATGGCCATGAATTGGCAATACAAAAGTAGATACATGTCATAGGTTGTCATAGTCACGAATAAGGCCCAGTGAAAACTAGTCTCAAAATCAATCTAAAGATATATATATATACAATGGAGTACAATCTGATTTCCCATGATCACTGAAGTCATATAGGTACTCGTCCAATGAATGATAGAAATAGCTCAGGAAAGTTGTGACTATGAACTAATGTCTTCAAGTCTTATACATGATGCACCAAAGGTGAAATTCTACATCATGTGAATAAAGGAGTTGAGGTCGAACACAATGAGACTTTGTTTGATTACTGATAATTGAGGTATATCATTAACAAATGCGAGACAGCCTATCGATAATGAAAGTAGGTATCAAGGCACCGAGTACATTCTTACAAGTGTCAATAAAGGTTTTGAGGTCAAACACTTGAAGAATCCATCGATCAGGATACATTAATGTATTTCCAACTATCGATGGCGAGAGAACTTGCCGTTGATGATTGCAAGCCTCTAAGTACTCATAGGACTCTAGGCCTCATTTCCAGAATAGATGAGATGAAGTCGATGGAAGGAGATCGGTTGAAAGGAGAGAATTAAGGAATCTCTCATCAATCAGCACAAGGTACAAAGAAATAGCTTGATGATTTGGAGGAACTCGGACGAAGAACATGTTCACTAACCAATGAACATGTGCATCTTTCGCGTGCACCAGATGCAAGCAGTGCACGAAAAAAACCCTCTGACTAGCAGCCAATAATGAAAATTGTCGACAAAGGTGAGGAAACCATCAATAAGGCTAATGGAATCCAAGAAATGACACTAATCCCAATGTGTGAATAGATTTATTTCCTCCAAACACAAGGGAAACTCCCAGTCAGCGACCAATGTGGAGATGTTGAATGTTGGGTTCAAGTTTACCTACCCATAAGGAAAGTAGGACCAGGGTGCACGGTAGGACTACAACTTCATGTAACTCTAAGACACACTGAGGTTATGGCCAACATGAAAATTCAAGAGTTCTGAGAAATGGCCAACAAAGGCTTATATACATCCTTTGAATGAGAGCATGAAACATATGGATGACTCTAGCAGCATAGACTCAATGATGAAACTTTGTGATGCAGGAGGCACCACTCAAACTCTCCATAGGGACTGGAAGAGTAACCAGTCGGAGGAGTAAACTCTAAGCAATGATCTCAGCTTCCTAAGGTCATGCTAAACCCAAAATTTTGATGACAAGTGGACTCAAAATTGTGTGCTTTGTTCAAAGGTGACATGATTGCTTCCAACATGAGATAATATTCTTTTCCTGCCCATCTTTTTTTTTTTTTTCATAGTCAATTGAATGTTATGATACAGAGGAGAAAACAAGTGTCGCGAGTAGGAAACTAGTTCCAATAGTGAAACATACCTATGCTCAATGCAAGGGGGTTCATATTGGATATGGACACTTGCGGGAATGTTTCCTCTTGGGGTACAGGGTATCAAGATGAAAAGGATATAAACAAGGTTATGCTTGGCTGATGATGCAAATTGTTGAGGTAATAGGATTATAATATGAAAGCGAGAACAGACATAAGTCTCAATATTGAAAGCAAGATAATGAGATGCAATTACAACTTAACTCCAAAGAATGTTCTTTTTCGTAAATTTAGTCTACTTGGCCCAAAAAAGGGTTAAACTTACACCAAATAGACGTCCTTTCAGATCCAATTTACGAGTGTGAAAGAGACAAGTTCACTCATTAATATTTTCGCTTTTTGAGAGAGTTGGAAAAGAGCTTAAAAAAGACTCGGGGATGTTTTTATGATGGAGGAGGCTAGGGCTCTCGTGCAGGACATCTATCGAAATTCAGAAACTCACAGATAGCTGACACAAGCTTGGGAAGACCCAAACCTTTCCAAGTCGAGGAGGATAAAATACTTGCAAAGGTTACCTTATCTACAATATATCGAAGAATGCCCCTTATCTGGAAGGGTGTAGAAGAAGGAAGTTGAGGCTCTACAATATCATTCCAATCAAAGGAAACCTCCCTAGGACTTGCAGGGAGCATACTTGAAGAGAGTGGAATGCTCCCTTGTTCCAAAGGTACAAGATTAGAAATTCTAAGGACATGGTCGAAAGACGCATCATCCCCCAAAAGAAGAGTGGGATTGACTGAATATTTCATCGGCAATGTCACTTCCTTAGACTTGTCACTCTCCAAGAGAAGAGTGGGATCGACCAAACATTGCATCAGCATGACCACTTCTTCAATCGTTGATTGAATAGGATGTGAGACAAAAAGGTCAAGAGATGCATCACCCCCTAATGGAAGAGGGGTGTCAGTCGAAGATTTCATCGGCACGACTGTTGTATCAACCAAAGAACGATTAGAATTTTGGGAAACCAAAGACGACTCATAAACCAAAGGGCCCACGGGAAAGAACCATGCTCCTTGTACCATAGTAGTAGCAGGGCACAAACGAGTAAGGTGATCTCCTTTGCAAAGACTACAAAGGAACTTGGGATTACTTCTTATACGTTTAGGCTTCTTAATCGTATGAATGCTCCCAGCATGACTTGCATTAGCTAGTGACATGCTCCCAACATGACTTGCAGAGGCTAGTAGAAAATCTCCAAAATGACTTGTAGAGGTTGGTGATGAATGCCCAACATGACTTGCAGAGGTTGGTGACAAAACTTCAACATGACTAGCAGAGGTTGATGATGAACCCCCAACATGACTAGTATAGATTGGTGATGAATCCCCAACATGACTAGAAGAGGTTGGTGATGTATGTGCAGTGTGACTAACAGTGACTAGATTTGTGCCCTCAGCATGACTTGCAGCGGTTGGTTGTTGGTCTTCAACATGACTTTCAGAGGTTGTCGACCAATCTCCAACATGATTAGCATAGGTTGGTGATATAATTTCAGTATGACTTGAAGTGACTAGACTGGTGGCGGCGGTTGGTTGCGGCATTTGAGACCAAGGTTCTGGGAAAGACTGGTTTTGAGAAATTGTGTGCCAGGAAGGGTTCTTTTATACACCATGGTCTTATCTAGTAGGATAGTATCCTCCTCCAAACGGATTCATAAAGGGTTGTAAGGGAATCATTACCAAGGAATCCACTTGAAAAGAGAAAGAAACATGACAAGGGTTACTCAGGTGAGGATATATGTTTCCCCTAGACGAAGGAACTTTGTGAAGGGCATTGCCTATCCTATAAAAATGACTCCCCCTAGATGAAACACCAGAGGACGGATGGAGGTCCTCCATGGGAAAAGCGTTCGTAGGAACTGGCATAGCGGAAGAAGGATAGTTGGATGGGATGTAATAAGTAGAATGATTGCCCATTTGAGCACTTCTCCTAGAAAAGTGAAGCTAAGATTGGATCTGTAGGAAGGAATATTCCAACCTCCTACCATAAGAGTTGGTTGAGGGATATGACTTCCACCAAACGAAAAGGGAGAATAAGGAGGCATCATGCCTCCAAACCCAAAACTAGGATTCACATAAGGCAACGAGACAGAGAATGGCAAGTGCGAAAACATGTCTGGCATACCAAGAGAAAAATTATTAGAGGCCCAAGGTATTGGTTGAGTATCATGATTCGGTCTACCACTTGGAAATACAAAAGGATTCGTCCCCATGGAAATATCAAATACCATGGGTTGGATAGCATTGACTGAGAGAGTCACGGGGGATCCACTAACCATAGCAATGAAAACTCACGATGAAATACAAAATCCTAAGACCAACTAATAATCAGAGAGAACACCAAAATAAAGAAAAAATGCCAATGCACACAAATAGGATATAGTGGTTGAAAATGGGCCTCCCTCACTAGAGTAGGTATGTCTCACCCAAGAAGGGCCTGAGACTCCCTTCAAAAGATCAAAGGTATCAGAATCGGTTATAAGGGACCTTGTGGGATTAACAACGCAGTCGATCAGATCCACCCAGAGAGATAATCCTCCATAAAGGATTTGTGTTTTCCAACACTTATCTGACTCAGGGTACCTGCATAATAACCCCTGCAAGTAACCTATGTGGCTACCTATGTCAAGTAACTAAAGCCACCACAATATAATCAATGCACAGAAGAACAGTCGTAATTCAGGTCCACCGTATGGGAAGGGTAACAAAGCCCGAAATATTGAAAACACCACCTCTCACAGAGGTAAAGGTACTAGAAAGACCCCCAGATACAAATAGAACCCCATAAATATATCTGACGCTAAGAAGGCATTGGAGGGATATCTCCTCAACCAACTTCACGCGATCTCGTGCTTAACTCCAGTGTGAGTGGAGCCTCCTGATGTCACCAATTATACAATGGATTTCACCACTCCTTTAGTCAGACACATATGTTGATTTTAATAGCCTTGGATAAGTTTACTCACAAAATCCTATTCCAAGGCTCTATATCTTAAGCTAGTTTGTGTACCCTGAAAAATAAAATCATTTCTAATCAATTTTAAATTTATTAGTGTTACTTTTAGTGGATTTGTTTACTCAAAAGGTGTGGTCATGAAACTGATGATGTTATGACTCAACAAGTAAAATAAATGAATATGAATAAAATGTAAAGTCATAACTTCAATTCTCAACCAATGATAATCTTTTTTCAAAATGCAATTTTCAATTCAATTCTGCAATTTCAAATAAGATGCAATATTTCCATACATGTATTAAGATCAATGATAAGAACCCAAAAGATCAAATTTCAACAATGCAAAATGTATTTTTTTTGTATTTTCAATATAAAAGAATGAAAATGCTAGGAATGAACAATAGCTTGATATATAAACCCTACTATAAGAAAACGGAGACCAAGCAAGCAAGATATCAAGAAGCAAACACCTAGCCCAAGATGCAAGGAAAACCAATGAAAAATATGATGAGAAAGAAAAACCACCCAAAAATTCAACCAAAGAAAGGTTTCTTATCGCCCAAGAGGCGCTTAACAGTCATGACAGAGACCCAAGAAGACTAAACAACCATCAAAACTTACCTAGCAAACATCAAACTCAGCAATCAAGCAAAAAAGGATGATGTATGTGACTATTTAGAAAAAAATCATGTATGTACACGCCCTATAGAACGACATCTCGCGTATGTACGCGCTTGTCAAGGGAAAAAACATGTATATGTATTAAAACATTGCTAGGTTAAGGATAAGGCTAAGCATCTTAGACTCAAAATGAAAAAAAAAATGTCAAGAAACCAGACGACAAGAAAACTCAAGTTAATCGAGAGCAATCAAAGGAGAAAACACTTCAAACCTCGAAAAGAAGACTTTATCCCCAGTATGATCGCTAATTATGTTACGAGGAAAATCACTCTATGGCATGGGGTAAACCACAATAGATGGAAATGACTACAGAAATCAACTCTAATCTCAAGTATGCTATATAAGCAAAGATGCTAACAAGACAAGATAAAGAGCCTACCTCGTCTAGACGTTTCTAGAAGACCATCATTGAGCATTCGACTCAAAGCTATATACCTACAACTTATTCTCAACAACCAAGATACGCAAGCATATGGTGATAATACATAAATTTAGCACATATAATAGTATAATCCATCAATATTCATAACAAATACGCCCATGGAATAACAATTCAAGTATTTTCAAGGCATTAATTGGAYGAGAAAAGAGTATTTCTATTAAAATATGATCAACAGAAGTGTATGAATAACAAACTTCCATGTCGGCACATCTCGGAACCGAGAAACTAAGTCCCTTCTAGTTGGGCCTCCACCAAAGGCAAGATCATATAAGAGAGATAATGAGGTTCTCCATCAAAGAGGGAAGAGCTTGGGGGCTGAACAATGTGTTCAGACTTAAAAGGACAAAGGGATGCAGACTCAATCTGAAGTGATTTATTTCTCCAGAGTAACTTTTCTCTCAAAGTTGAATTCTCTCTTTTCTTCCATGGCTTGGATATGGCCCATTTATAGCCTTCAAATGGAACTAAAGGTCCAAGTTGGAACGTTTCCAGTATATGGAAGGTCAAGGATCATGGAGCTCATGATGTGACACATAAACCCGACACCAATTTTTTTAATTTAGGGCACAAAACATTATGTACACAGTCTATAATGGTGCAACCTGTGTATATGCATGTTGTATAGCTATTAGGGCGTGTATATGTGGAAAAAAGTGATTTTTAGCTCTGGGAATTGCAAAAAGGGACTTCGAGTCTACATAGGGAAATGGAAAATACCTTCTGAGCAATTTGCATGGGGTGAGGAAAATCTTGCTATAACATGGACATAATCCCAATCCTTTCATAAGGGAGTTCATCTTTCCATTGCCAATGCAAATATGACCAATATAAAGAGATCAAGTCATTATGTTTAGCCACAAGACCTTTTGGGTCATGCCTTATGAACTAGCCTTGAGGGAATTTATACTCAAGGAGAGCATTGGATTATTTTCTATCTTATTTCAGATATTTAGAGTAATAATGGTCCAAGATAAAGTTGTATGGAATTAAATTCTTCTTCTTGTCTTCTTTAAGAAAAGAAGCGTTGAAGCCTTGCAAAATAGTTTGGTAAGCAATTTCCCCTAAAACTAACCTATTTGGCACAAATTTGGGTAACAAATGTGGTTATGCAATTGTGCAAAAAACTCTCAAATAGGTAAACTTATCTTGTAGGTACCATCTTCCAATATAACTTATCATTCTCATGGCTTCCATAGTTAGTCTTGGGAACCCTTGAAAAATATAATCATATGCAACGATGTCAAAAAATGGTCACAAATCATAGAATAATGCTTATTGTATTTTTTCTCCCAAAGAACTTAACAATACACACACATGGGGGGTTCTAAAATGTACCAATTCAGGTTGCACATATCACATGCAACAGAGAATATGTCATGTAGAAGTTCATTACTACTCCTAGCTTGGCCTTGGCCTTTTGAACTCTTTCAATCATCCTATTGAGAAAATTAGAAAGGATGGAACCCAACTAAACATGCTACCAATAGTCACCACAGTGTATACCAGTGGCACCTGTGCATCTTTGAAGTGTAGGAAACCTATTTCTCTATACAATCTATTTATCAGTGCCATTATATACATGTATGGTTCTCATAGATTCATGAAGGAATAGATACCATCATACTTGTAGAAAAACATTTTTTCCTCTACCCACCAATTGGATAAAATCTTCTTGATATCATGTTGTTCATGAAACTCTTCCATAAAGGTATTTGACATACACACATGAGGTTTTGATCTCATGTAATACTTCTCCAGCTCAAATGCAAGATAAGAACCTACACACTCGCCTTCATCATTTATGATAGTTCTATGGTTTGTATCGATGTGAGAGATGATCCAATCAAGAGCCTCAACACAAGGCATGAAAGGTGTCCTTGTGGATACAATGCAAGCTAGATATCCTTATATTAATGAATACCTTGTCATATACTTCCCTTATCTTATGGTCTTTATGAGGGATTACATGTAAATAATCTTTAGTATGTAATTTTCTATAAATCCTCCCCATCCTGAAAAAGGGGTTTAAACGCCTATAATGGCCTCATTGTCTTTGAACACAAGTCTTGATTGTTCATCCTTAGGTGTAGGTATCTGAATGGTAGGGAGACATTCTTCGGATGAAGTATCAATTTTAAATTATATGCCAAGGAAATGATTGAAATCAATAAACATTCAAGTTCAATTGGAGAAGTTAATCCAATGTGCACAATACGTGGAGGAAAGATGAAAATGAAAAATAATGGCTCGGAAGAAATCGCACCCAACTATCAAACTAGTTGAGCCTTTGATTATCAGCATACACTCTCACTCTAAGATCACAGCGTCTAACTCTTCTTCACATAGCTCAATCCTCATTCAAAACATTCAATTTCTAACTTTGATGAGCAAAACAATGGCAAATGCTTGAATATTTATAACAAAAATGAATCAATATAGCGCCATGATTTCCAAATCTAAATTAAACCTAATTGGATTTTGTAAACTTTGAAATTGAATGGAGAATGGATAGTCTAGCCACCAAATTGAGGAATTAATGGCTAACGAACGCTAAGTAGATCCTTTATTGGTGGTTGGCCTACACTTTTGTGTTTGGATAAAGTTGGGGAGAGTGATTGTACGGATCCTTGAAAATCATGTGAAATAAGGTTTTTTATCTAGTTTTAAACTATGAAGAACACAAGTTAAAAAATACAACGATGAGTGTTATTTGTGTAAATTTTTACTTTCTCGTCGCTGTCATTTTTCATTTCGGCAAAAATGAACTACCAATGAGCGTTCATCGACAAAATCTATCATTATTAATGAAAAAAAGGTTTTATATACAACTTGAGGGGGGCTAATGGTTAAGAACATGTGTTCCCTACTAAGAGTTCACAAGTTCAAATCCGGAGTGGGGTTGGGTATGTATACCTCCATAGACTTTAGCAATCAAATCCAAGTGCGGAGGGGGTCCCTTGACCCACAAACAAGGGGGTCGCATACACAAATTTGGTGTCTGGCTTGGTCGTGACCTTAAAAATAAATTATTATTATTATTATTATTATTATTATTATTTGAATTTGGAGCAATGCTTTGCATCGACACCCTTCTCTCACTTTCACATCAGTGCAAATTTTTCCTTTTACATCAGTGCACAATTTCACTTTTTGTTGCAAAGAAAGTGATTACAACTTGACAATAACAGTGAGAACTTGGTTTAAATATCATCAAGGACTTGGAAAATTTTTAGTTTTTCTTAAAACAAAAGAATGAATTTAAAACGTCACTAATATGTAAAAAATATATCAAAACTAAGATGCATAATTTGTCTTCAAGATGAACAAAAAAATTAAAGAAAAGTGGTACCCAAAAATTACAAAATATTTAGGGTGTGTTGTGGATTCAACAATTTCTACCCAATCAATAGAAATCGCTACCAAACTCCACATCATATTTAAGAAAAAAAAAATCTAAAGACTAATCTATAATACTCAATGCACTAAAATAAATAATGAAATAAGATATTGTGTTTACTATTCTCAATCAAGTAATCCATACATGCAAAATAGTAAACCTTTAATAAATCAAGTCAATCCATGACCATAATATTTAATCATTTCAAGAAAAACATAAGAGACTCCTCCATATTATGACAAAGTCAAAGGATTTCCATAAGATAACAACTAAATCCCATAAGAAGTAAAAACTAGATTTCTATCCAACCAAAAACATATAGATTCCAAGTTGCCACTAAAACTAGAAATCAATCATTTTCTCATGAAAAGGAGCCCAAACACTCATATTATGACCTAGGAACTCCTCTTAGGTTTTATACCCAAATATTTTCTATGAGTCATGTTATAAGTCACTTGGATTGATCCCAAGTGATCTAAAGAATAAAGTGGTTATATATATTAAATAGGATGCAACTTACCTAACCTTAATATCCAAAATAATAAAATATGGATATCATATCAATAGGTTCTTAATATCCAGAATAATAAAATATGGATATCATATCAATAGATTTGGACTACCCCAATCACTATGTACTATAAATAATACCACAATAAAAATCATGAGTTACTTAGACTACTTGCATGTACCAAAAAAAACAACTAATAGAAAAACAACCCTTAACTATATAGCATAAAAATAATCAATTATCCATGAAATATGAATTAAACCACAAACTATCAATCCCTAAACTACTCCCAAATGAATAGGTGAATGTCATCTTCAAAATATGAACATATACATGAAATAGATTAAACCATGCAGTATCAATCCCTAAACTATTCACAACTATTCACCAGTGAATAGGTGAATGCCTATTAGGAATATGAGCATAAAAACTAAGAGAAAATAAAGAGATGAACAACATACCCTTCAATACTCATTGCATTCATTAAAAAAGAGGGAAAAAAATTAAATTAAACACCTAACATGCCACTTGGGGCTCACATTAAAACTCTTTTAAAAATACTCATTACATTCATTAAAAAGGAGGCAAAAAAATTAAATTAAACACCTAACATGCCACTTGGAGCTCACATTAAAACTCTTTTAAAATAGACTCGTGGGATAAAAATTTATTCCAAAATAAGAAAGGTTTGAATTTGAATAATGCAACCCCAACTCCAAAATAAGAAAAGAATGGAACAATATTGTCTAATTCATACACAAACAACTTTCAAAAGAGTAAAAATGTCATGTTATTGCAATAAAATAGAAAAAAAAAAATTAAAACTACATCATTTGCACAACAATTTTGTCTAAATTTTGTCTAATTCATACACAAACAACTTTCAAAAGAGTAAAAAGGTCATGTTATTGCAATAAAATAAAAAAGGAAGATTTTAAAACTACATCATTTGCAAAAGGAGATTTGTGGTTAAAATTTTCATGTTTTAATCTTTTCTTCCAAAAACTTTCCTCACTAAATGAATTGATAAAAATGCTTGGAGGCATTTTGCTGGAAAAAGAAAATTTGTTGTTAAAATTTTCATCATTTTCAAATTATAAATTATTTTTCTTTAATTGATCATTATAAAATCTTAAACCCATGTTTTAATCTTTTCTTCCAAAAATTTCCCTCACTAAATAAATTGATAGAAATTCTTTTGAGGCATTTTGTCCAATAAATTATGTACATTTTATATTTTTCATTACATTTAATTATGTATATTATATATTCTTTTTATTTTTCTTCGTTCAAACATTTGGCATCTATTAAGTTTTTTCAAACACATGGCATGCACTTTCTATTCTTCTTCATTCAAACATTTTGTCAAAAATTCGGTATGTGTCTTTGTATTAAAGATTTTGACAACAGATGGCATGTGCAGATGGCATGTGGTTTCTAATTTTCTCATTCAATTTTCTTATCAAATAATTAGCATGTATCTTTATATCAACAATATGCTATACATCCTTTCTATTAAGTTTTTTCAAACACATGGCATGCACTTTCTATTTTTCTTATTCAAACATTTTGTCAAAAATTTGGTATGTGTCTTTGTATTAAACATTTTGACAACATGGCATGTGGTTTCTAATTTTCTCATTCAATCATCTTGTCAAATAATTAGCATGTATCTTTATATCACCAATATGCTATTCATCCTTATATTAAGTGTCATACATATAATATGCATTGTCTAGTTTTTCAATTGAAGAATTTTGCCAAACATTTAACATGTATTTATATTACCCATTTTGTCAAACATTATATGCATTTTATTTTTCTTTATTAATTTTTTGTTTTCAAACATTACATATAAATATTTATAATAATCATTTTGTCAAATATTAAACATGCATTCCCATACAAACATTTTTATCAAATATTTATTATGTATTATTTGAATGTTAACACTTTGTATACTTATTTATGCAATATTTTCGAACACTAAATTAATAAATCATGAAAGTGTGGGATTTCCAACATGGAATTAGGGCCAAACCCATGCTCTCGTTGTTGTGCTCCTAGGTTACCAGTGGGTGTAGCTTACAAACCTTCACTTAGTTTAGTTTTTTGCCTTTCTAGCTCTTTTTTTAGCAGTTTTTTTTGTTTTCCTTACTTCTCTATCTAGCTCCACACCTCAGCGTTTTTGAACTACCCTGTAGCGTTTTTCATTTTTTAGTGGAGTGCAGGTGCAATGTTTCTAGTTATTATCCTTAACTTTTATTAGCCACCATTTATTTCTTTTCTTGGAAACTGGTTTTCGTCGGTTGTTGGAGTTAAGAATCGGCTTTAGTGGAGCCTAGGTGGCTTCTTGGTAACTGGTGTACGATAGTGTCTGATCATTTACCGGTTTAGTGGAGCCCAGGTGGCTTTCCCATGGCCTCGCCTAGGATGGCGATTATAGATGCTAACGTTAGAGCTCTCATGGGAGTGGAGGATGAAGGAGTTTGACAGGTGGAGGGTCTTTTCGCCTCGGTGGACTCTCTGGGAACTAGTACAAACTCCCTTAATCATATCCTTGTTGATCTGACTTACCCTGACACTCGCCCCCATAGTCTTAACTCTAACAGAGCTCATCCACCTCCAATTTACCTTCCAGGATTAACTAATATTCCCTTGGTAGTGGAAGCGCACACCTCTATAACTGGTTTGAGAGAGAAGTCGAGTGGTGCGGGATTTGCAGACTCCCGAAGAAGAGCAGGGAAATCTTTTGGTCCTCCTGAGGATGGTCGCCAACTGTGGAAGGTGAACAAGGTAGTGAAGAGGATTGTGTTGGGTTCAGATGTAGGTCTCGAGGAGACTTGTAGGATGGCTTTGTGCGGTCTTGTGGGGAGGCTCTCATACAATAATGTGTGTTCTATGTCACTCCCCATTTGGGTTGAGCAGGTCTGGAGTCCTCTTTTAGGATATACACCTGAGCTTTTGTCTTTGAAAAAAGGATGGTTCGACATTCTGTGTAACTCGCCCGACGATGCTTCTCTCTTACTGCACAGTAAGTGGGTTATTGGTGGAGGTAGCTTTATGTTAAAATGTTGGAGGGTGGCATTTGAACCGATTACCGAATACTTCTAGCACAGACACCTTTGGGTCCTTCTCCCTGGTTTACCACTGCATTTTTGGAACGAAGGAGCCCTGCAAGAAATTGGGAAATCCTTGGGCACCTTTATTTCGGTTGACAAGCCCTCACTCTCGACAGCGTCCAGGAAAGTCAGGAAAGTTTTGGTTGAAGTGGATATACATACTGGGCTTCCAGAAGTCATGGAGATTGAGTGGAGAGGCCGTCGGATTATTCAGCGTCTGGATTATTTAGGGTTACCCTTCAGGTGCAATTTATGTCGGATCACTAGTCACCTGAGACGTGACTACAAAGGTTTAGTTGTGGAGGATGAAGAATCAGAAGACTGTGCACTTCACCGAAATACACAAGATTGTTCCCCGGGTGCTAGTTTCACTGGTCTTAGCTCCTTCCAGTTTCCACAGGAATATTTTGATCTGTCAGAATCAGTGGGTACAGTGACGGGTAAGCTGAGAATCCTTTGCCCTACACTTTATTCCACTCTGTCTCTGTTAGAAAAGGATGCTTTGGATGCATCGGACTAGCTTAAAAATCTGACTACTAGTGTAGACGAGTCTTCCGTGTTGGGAAAAAATTGTTGTGACATTGAGTCAGGGAGTCAATAGGACAAGGCTATCTTTTTGGTTAGTACTCCGGGCAGCGAAACTCTTCCTTCTTGTCTGCTAAAGCCTATTGATTATTTACACCAGTCTCCTCTCGTCGTTTTTCCTGTTACTAATCATTTGGATAGACCCTTACCTACTAGCACGTCGTTTGATGGCTCCCCTTCCCTCCCTAGTTACCATGAACCAGAAGACGATGAGCCTACCCTACATGCGTTTTTGGATTCCTTACTACCCTTTATTCGTGATCCTAACTCCTCGATTCAACTACCTGTCTATCTTGGTAATTTTGTTATTGATCCTGGTAATTTTGTAGGAGAGACTCTTACTTCTCGTTCACTTGATGAAGGGGTTGGTAAAGAGTTTTCCTGGTCTAGGGGATTGGGTATAGATTACTCGCCAGTAAAGAGGAGGAGCGCCGGAAAAAAATCAATTGTTTCGACTTCCTTGGATCCTGATTCTCATCCTTCCACTAACAGTGGGGCACTTAGAGAAATGAAGGCCCTGGCTCGTGCAAAATAATGACTTTTCTTTCTCTAAACCTTAGAGGTACTGGAGGCACCCTAAAATCCACCTCCTTTCGACGTGATTTGGAAAAATCTCGGCCTGATATTGTTTTTCTTCAAGAAACTTTGGTGTCGGCTCAAAAATCAATATCTTTCATGCATGCCTTTCACCCAAACTGGGTTTGTTGTGTGGTTAATTCATTTGGTACTTCTGGTGGACTTTTGGCTTTGTGGGATCCGAGAATTTACAATTTGGATCCATTTCTCACTGTTGGTGGACTTTTATTGGCAAGATCTTATATAGCTAGCAAAAGGGAGATTGCTTTGCTAAATAGCTATGGTCCTTGTTTGGAGAAAAGAAGGTTCTGGAACCTAGTTGTTGATTCCAGATTGTTATCTATCAAAAACCTAATTATCGCAGGGGATTTGAACTTAACTTTATTGTCGAGTGAGACTTGGGGTGGATCGGCTACAGTGGGGTCCTTGGACAGGTTTTTTAAAGCCCTTTTCCAAACCAAAAAACTTATCGATATCGATTCGGGGAAGGTGGTACCTACATGGAGGAATGGGCGATCTGGTTTGGATGCTATTGAGAAAAGGCTGGATAGGTTCCTTGTGTTATAAGATCTGCTTTTGAGTGTTGGTATTTATAGGTCATGGGTGGAATATCCTTTTGTATCAGACCATGCTCCGGTGTTATTACAATTGGAAATTTCTCCTATGTTTAAGGCTTACCCTTTCAAATTTAACTCACAATGGTTGTTAGATCAGGATTTCTTTGATTTGGTTCATAAGCTCTAGACAGATCCAAAATTCATTAGCGAGAGTGGCAAACAAAGAAGTATTTTCTAGAAACTTAAAGAACTGAAATCCAAAACAAAGCTTTGAGCAAAGTTACGCACTATAAGAGAAAACACATTTATGTTGAAGCTAGAAAAAGATATAATGAATACTCTCCAACACTCTTTGGGAGGTTCGAGAACCATAGAGGAGGATTTGTTTATGAAAAACCTTGAACAGAGTAGAAACAAGTATTTAACAGAAAAGGAAGAACTATGGAGACAACAGAGTAGGGCCATATGGATCAAAAGTGGTGATCAAAACACCAAATTTTTCCATAACTTTTCCAATTTCAGGAGAAATCATAAATTTTTCTGCGAAATCAAAGACAAAATGGGTTTTATTCACAGTGGTCAGGAGGATCTTAAAGCAGAAGCAGTGAAATATTTAAAAAAAAAAATCAAAGCACGAGATCCTCCATCGACTTGTGACCAAGTTAAAGTGGTGAATCTTTTCTCCAGGTTTGTCATTGAAAATGAAGCAGAGGCCTTGTACAGTCCGATTCTTTTGGGTGAACTTAAGGTGGTTTTATCTTTTTTTAAGCATGACAGCAGGGCCTGATGGTTGGACGATAGAGTTTTTTATACATTACTTTGATCTAGTAAGGGAAGACCTTTTAGAAATGGTGGAAGAAGCGAGAATAAAAGGTATTATCTTCGGTGGTCTTAATTCAAACTTTTTAGCCTTAATCCCAAAAGTAAATAAGACACAAAATTTTGGGGATTACAGGCCTATTTCCTTATGCAACCTTTGTTACAAAATAATCACAAAGATCATAGAAAATAGGTTAAAGTCATTACTGTCCAGATCACTTTCAAAAGAGAAGTTGGGATTTCTGAAAGGTCGTCGAATCCAAGATGTTATTGGGACGGTACATGAGTGCCTCCATAGTATAAAAAGAAAAAATTTAAAATATATGGTTCTGAAATTGGATCTTCAGAAGGCCTACGATTGTATCAATTGGGATCCTTTAAGGATGATTTTAATCCAAATTGGTTTGGGTGTTGATATGACTAATTGGATTATGAGTTGTGTTGTTTCCTCGTCTTTTGTTGTTTTATTAAATGGGGAGGCCATTGATTTCTTCAAAAGTGGCATAGGATTATGCCAAGGTTTCCCTTTATCGCCTATGTTATTTATATTGGTTATGGAAGGTCTCAGCCTTCTACTAAAACAGGTTCAGATTGATGGTTTGTTGACTGGTATAAAAGTCTCCATAACTATAAAAATTCTTCATATTTTGTTCGTAAATGATGTCATTATTATGTCAAATGCTATTTTAAGTGAATGGTGGGAGATCGACAAGATCATTAAACTGTTTTGTTCAGCTTCTGGTCTTAAGGTTAATGAACCAAAATATTTGATCCTCCATGAAGGATTGTCAGCTCTGAATTTAGCTCCTTACATAACGTTTTTTCCTTTTACTTTCTCTGATCTCTCTATTGATTTCAAATATCCCGGTTATCACTTGAAAACTGGGCTGCAACGTGTTGAATATTGGGACTAGATGTTACAGAAAGTGGAAAAGAAGATTGGAAATTGGTGCTACAGATGGATTTCTTTGGGAGGGCGCCTTACATTATTGAAGTCTGTGATAGAAAGCCAACCGATGTATTGGATGTCTCTAGAGACCATCCCTTATACTGTGTTAAAAAATCTAATAAAAATTATGTTCAATTTTCTTTGGAAAGGGAATAGTGAATCAAAACACTTTCATCTCTGCAAGTGGGAACTTCTCACACTTCCAAAGAAATATGGAGGATAGGGTCTGCGGAATATCTTCAATTTCAACAAGGCCTTGGTTGCAAATTCTCTCTGGCGTGTTTTGATGTGTGATGGTATTTGGCATAAAGTGGTTATTGATAAGTACCTTCCCCATACTATGGTTAAAAACTGGTTCAGGTCTCCTACCTTCCACCTAAATACGACTTCCAGATTTTGGAAAGGTCTACTAAAATCAATCCATTTGATCACACATTGGTTAAGTTGATCGTTGGGTTCGGGTCATCTCATTGCTCTTAGTAGAGACATGATCTTAGGAATGGGTGATAAGTCGTTTATCTCTTTAACTCTTCTATCTGAATTTAAAAAATGCAATATCACCTCTCTCTTGCAGGCGAGGAGGCTCACAGAACATCACTCTTCCTCCGTGTGGTTCTCTAGTACCGATTTAGGCCTTTCAGGTGCTTTAGAAGATGAATGGAATTATTTTCGAAGGGCACTTATCGACTCAGGTGCATTTCTCCAAGACAGAGAAGATGAACTTCTGTAGACTGGAGGTGATAACTCGGGAATCCTCACTGTAAATAACACTTATCAGGCTTTGTTTTCTACGCAGGGATTAACAAAAGTAACAGGGTGGAGACAAGCTTTATGGAATTGGGACCTGCAACTCAAAATAAAATGTTTCATCTGGTTGGCAGCGGAGAATAAGATCTTAACTTGGGAAAATCTAAAATTTAGAGGTTGGGAAGGATCGTCTCAGTGTCATCTATATCTTCAAGAGATTGAAAACACCAGTCACCTCTTCATTCATTGCTCTTTTGCAATTTTAGTGTGGGATATATTGGCCACGATTCAAAGCTTTAAAAATTGTTGGAATGGGAATACCCTAAATGAGTGTTTTAAAAACTGGGTGGAAGAAAAGTATGTTCCTACAGTGATTGTTGCACACATCTGCTGGTTTATTTGGTTGGAGAGGAACTCAACAATTTTCGAGGAGAAAAATCCATCAATCCACTCAGTGATTTATAAAACTTTAGGCCTTCAGAATAGAGGATTAAAATCCCAAAAGTTTGCCCATTTGTGTTCTATTATGATTTCTTCAAAAAGGGTTATTACCACAACTTGGTTTGATGGAGCTGCCCAGCTGGATGGAAAAAAATGTGGGGCTGGTGGAGTCTTTAAAACACCAGAAATAACAGTTTATAAATGGCTTTTTAATTGTGGGAGAGGCACAAATACTAGAGCTGAGTTAATGGGAGTATGGGAAACACTCAAGTTGGCTTTACATCTGTCTTTCCACGGTCTCCAAATCCTGGGCGATTCAAAAGTAGTGATTGATTGGATTTCCAATAGAGGCAGACTTCAGTCAAGTACTATTGAGGGTTGGAAGTCTAGAATAAAGGATTTAATCAAATCATTTCTTGACATAAGCTTCGAGCACATCTACATGGAATACAATGTTGAAGATGATCATCTCTCAAAGTTTTCATTGAGGGAACCAGAAGGTTGGATCATTTTTTACCAGTGGACTAATGGGGTTGAAGGCTCCAAGCAGTTTCTTAGTCTATACTAAGTCCTTTGTTCTTCCAGTTGGAGTTCTTTTTTTAGATAGCTTGGTACTTATCTACTAGCTATTAATGTGTATCTTGTAGGAAGTTTTCTCCCTCCAAGTTTGTATGAGTTWTGTCTTTTTGATGATCTCTCCCAGATCCTTTTTGGTTCCGGCACATGTGGTCATTTTGTAGAAGAAAATGAGGTTCCCTTGCTTCTCTATTTTAGGACTGTCTATCTCCTGGATCRATCTCAATCACAAATTTAATAATGTAAACAAATTATATTTACTARTACAATTGAACAAATTTTCTATTGGAAAATAAATAGATATTAACTTAAAATATTCTCCCACTACTTACTTTACATTAGGTGCAAAATCCATTCTCTAAATACTTTAATTAGCAAATAAATATTAACCTAAACTATTCTCCCAATTCTCCCAATACTTGTTTCACAATAGGAATCTAAATAGATACTAACCTAAACTATTCTCCCAATACCCATTTTCTCTTTTCTCAATACTTGCTTGCACCTTATTAATGTTAACGCCTAGCAAAAGAAACCATAAATCTTATATTTGATTTAAAAAAAAAACTTGACCCTTTTCTTAAATTTTAAAACCTTTTATTTTAGGATATCTCCCTCTTTGGACTAATTAGCATCAATTATTGATCCACAAGAAAATAGCAAAGATTTTTAAACTCCATGATAATAATAATTTCACTATAATGTATCGTGCATCCTCTCAATAAAGTAAAATGGTTTTCTCAAAACTTTTAATTGATTTTTCTAGAAGTGGGAAAAATGAATGTGGAAAATTAGTCTAGTAAGTATGTGAGCTTTAAGTATGTGAGGTTTTTGGGGGAAGAGAATGAAAATGCTTTATAAGTAAAATAGAAAAGGTAGTCCTTTAAGTTTTTTTAAGAGGAGCTTACAGCAATTATACTTCCTTTTTTTCTTTTACTTTTTTCAATTTTTTTTATATTATTTATTATTTTTTAATTTTTCATATTATTTTTTTAATTAGATTTAATTTATTTATTTTCAAAATTTTATTATTTACTTATTTGGCATATGCCACTTTAATTTATTAATTTAATATTTTAATACATAAACATTCATAATAATTTATACAATGATTTGTTTTATATTTCACAATTTTAATTTTAATTAGTAAATTTAATATATAATATTTATCTTTTATCCAAAGTCTACCAAAATCCACTTTATAAATTTCTTTTTAAAACTCATTACAAGATTTTCTTCAATTTATCTAAAAACTAAATTTTATAATAAATGTATTGGCTTGTGATAATTTTGGTTTAACTTTTTCATGGGTATTCTACTTAAAAAAGATGTGAAAGAATAAATATAAAAAGAAAAATTACTTTTTTTTTCACGGAGAAGTTTCTCGATTATATACAACAATATACAATGTTTTTACATAGCAGCATTACAATACCCATCCCGAAAACTCAGTTTGATCACAAGACCTCCTCCCAACACTTGGAGAAAAGTGCGCTTGTCTACCATCTAGAAAAGTGCGCTTGTCTACCATCTAAGCTGTCTCACGAAACTAAAAAGCAAAATTACTTAAAATCATACGAATTAAGAACGAAAATAAAACCTACATCATATAGCTTTAAAGTTCATATTAATTATTAAATTTTGTTGAAATCTTTTATATGTTTTCATGAGAAGTTTCCCAACATGTTCATAAAACCTACATCATATAGCTTTAAAGTGCATATTAATTATTAAATTTTGTTGGAATCTTTTATATGTTTTCATGAGAAGTTTCTCAACATGTTCATAAAAAAGTCTAATATAAGTAGTTAAAGTGGGTACTCACCTACATCCATATTACATGTTAATCCCTAATACCAATTCATAGATAAAATTATTGTTTCAAAATATTAAATTTGAGGTAAGATAATTATGATTATTTTATTAAAATTAAAATATAAAAAATTTACAATAATTCTAATTTGATAATTCAAAAAACATTATACAAATAAAAGCCAAGATTTATTCAATATTATAAATAAGCATGTTCATTAATTATAAAACATCTGATCCAAATAGAAAAAAGAAGAGAAATCCATGTATGATATAATATATTATTGAATAATTATTTATAAGAACCCTCCATGGTATAAATATTGTTGATTAGTCATGACGCTTGACATATTACAATTTTTTTTGGTTATTTTTTTAATAATAATTATTATTATTATTATTTAAGTTCCAAATCTCTTTTACCATTACAAATATAAGGTTTGCAACCATTTTCCATAAATCTCTTATGAAAGTTTTCTTTATAAACCTTTCAGATTATAGTCCTTTATTAGATTAATAATCTTTTACAAAATTTTGAAAAGCAAAAAAAATTAATAAACATAAAACATATCACTTTAGAGATTATATAATATTTTTATAAACAAAAATAAACACGAAAATTAGAAAAAAGGGTCTCTTCAAAACCATATAAAATGAAAAGTCAAACATAAAAAAAATTGAACTACTATGATACCAGGTTTAAATCCCATGCACTGAAAGAATGCTTTCAGTCAAAATTGTTCCATCCTTGCTTTACATTACAAGCCAACTGTCAACAACTATTTGAATGTTTTCTTTTAATAGTGATTCAGCCTATGTATTTATATTTCTATAGACATGAAATAAAGATATATTATTAAAAAATGGCATTCTCTTTACTTGTCAAAGATAGGACTCAATACGAGATTGATCATCTTGATTTTTTCATTCATCTAGTTAATAACCACCTAGGAATATCTAAACACTTAAAACTTTAACATTCCTTTATCGACTGTTAATTTCAATAACAATTTCAAGGGAAAAAGTTCAACATAATTGTTTGAACCTTCTCCCAATCCTAATTTGAACTTTATGGAATGAATTTCATTAAGGAAAATGATACCTCCTACCCCAAAAATAATTGGTATGCCTTCACAGGAACCATCAAAGTATCATCATGCTCATGACTTATAAATTAGTTCATGAATCAACTTTTATTGAATCTAAACCTATGGAGTGGCATTAAAAATTTCAAATAGTGTTATTACAATAAGAATGAAAAATAAACTTATCTCAGAAAATGTCTACATTCTTAACAAGTTGAATACCCCAAGACATAGGAAGTGCTTTGTACTCTTTTAATTACTTTTTATGATACCAATTTTTGAAGCTTTCTAAAACAATCTTCCCCTTCCAATTGCCCTTAATCCTATCATAAAATCCATCTCTTCCCATACCTTGCAAGTATATGTACAAGATGTTAATAGGTGATTTATAGTTCCAATCTCCATTTTGCACAAGGTTCGTCTACTAAGGACTTGGTGATTCTTATTTTGTAGTACTTCCCACATTAACTCTTTATGCATAATGGCAAACAACATAAACACCCTTTTCTTCAAATGTGCCCTTATCTTCCACAAAGGCTTCCACCACCATGGATCGTCTCCTTGGTTTGTGTTTATAAACATTTCCTTACACCTTAATATCGTAGTTTAAATCCCCAATGTTGGATTCTTGGACCATACTAATTCATCATCTACATCTTTGATTATAACATGACTTAAATTTATTTTTCCTACATATGCCCCTTACTTCTCCCCTCCCATTCCTTCTAAACCTATAATATCTACAATTTTCTATCTTTGCTACCGAATATTTGTTGGTTTCAGGTAATATTCCTTGGCTAAATTAAAAATCCCCATCTCTTGGAGAGAGGAAATCAAGTTTTCAAGTCATTTATGTTCATCTCCACACCCCACCCATGGGCCATCCCATATTCTGACCTTTTCTCCTTTGCCTACCCTTCAAACCTACCAATTTCCTACCAGAAGAAAGGATAATAGAATAGATTTCCAAACTATAGACACATTATGGATGGGATTGATTGGACTTTTGATTCACTCTTCAATAGGATAAGTTTCAATGCATTTATGAATGATGATCTAATTCCATAGACCTTTCTTTGAGGTAAGTCTACATAAACTCTGGGTAGAAAATAATTTACCAAAATGGTGTATGTTTTTAGTCCCAACACCGTACATCCTTTGGATAAGTTAAATCCTAGCACTTAATTAATGGTAAACCATATTTTCCCCTTTTACTAGTCCATAGAATTTTGAAAATTTTCTTCCTTGTATTTTCCAAAACTCCTTTGGGAATAAATAGGTCAATGATTGCCAGTAAATTGGACTTGCTTCCAGAGCAGATTTCACCAAAGTTAACCTCCCTTCCAAGGAAAGCCATATATTTCACCATAAACCAATCCTCTTTTCAACCTTTCCAATTAGCCAATTCCAATCATTTTTTCCATAATCATTAGGCTTTAAGAAGAAACCTAAATATTTAAAATCTAATTGAAGATCAATGTGCTGGAAAGGAAAGATTTCAATAAGAAGCCTTATCTAGTTCTCTTCTACCCATTAAAAGAAATTGAATAATTTTTCATATTGATCTTCATCCTAAATTTTATACTGTATAAATCTAAAGTTTCCTTTAGTTTGTTTGCATCTCTCCAAGAGCCATCACAAAACAGGAGTACCTCATCAATAAAAGCAAATGGGCCTATTGAGGGGGTTGGATTCCCTTTAACTCAAAAGGAGGGATTACACCCGAGGAAAAGGCCTAATTAGACTCTTCCCCATTTGGATAGTGTAATCCTCTGGATTAATGGCCCAAAAATTGATCGATGGGCTTTAAGACTGGTCAATTTCGTATCGTTTGTTTTTTTCTTATTTTTTAAGCATCTGTTTTTTTATGCTATAAAAAAATATATTACTAAAAAAATTGTTCGTGGGATAACCTTTGAGGTGAGGCACAACATCAATCACTTGCGGTTAATCAAGAAGCAATCTTGCTAGCCAATCACACCCAAAAAAAGGATATAAAAATTACAACTTCTCTTAAAGCTAAATTTTCCGAAAGAAATGCAAATAACAAGTAACATATCAACTGATATATATTCCTCTGAGAAATAATTCCCTGAAAGACTTAAATAAATAGCTATTCAACATGCATGTAAACTTATAATCGCAGACATGTTAGTTACCAAGAAATAATTCCAAAATCACTATTTATAGAACTAGATATAAACATTCACTAACATGCAAATTAAAAATAAGATTTGAAACTCATGAAAGTAGTATTCACAATTCGCAAGATAACTTGGTCAAAAGAAATTCTTACTATACATCATTAACAAAACGATAAAGTGAAAAACAATCCACCATTTAATCGCCAAGTACACATTGGTTTAATCCAACTTCTAGGCTCTAGAGGAGATTCTCTATTAACTGTAGAAAATAGATCTACAATACAATAAAACAGAAAATTGCTTTCGCCAATTTACCTTAACTATGGGTCGAACTCTCTTATTTATAAAGTCTTAGAAAAATAAAAATAGCCACCTCGATGACTTGAAATAGATCAATAGTAGATTGATTCAAGATGACTCAGGTGATTTGGGCATCTTTGGATGCTCATTCACATAATCGACCCACTCATAGTATAGCCTGGCATAGTTGTCCCCAAAAGGAAACCGATGTTGGTCCATCGACATACTCAACTCATTCTTTCTATCCCAGAATCAACAAGAATACTTTTGCATTATACTAGCTAATTGTTCCAACCAATCGGTGATCTTGACCTAATCAACGACATACCTTTGTACATGTCCATGTTCCACAACGATTATTTTTATAACCTCATCCTTGTACTCGTTTGTCACCCACTGCAAAACGACCAACACTTCATCTATCGGTCAAAATTTTATGGGAGAGTCGAAAGTCGGTAATCAGAGATTGTCCATCCACTGGTTCAATTTCTCCCACACCCACTTGTAATGCTCCCATTATTCTTCCACTCTATCTCTTGGCTCATCCACAATCTTTGCCCAATGTTTGGTAGTCAACTACATTTGAGCTAATCATTCATCCAACAATAGTTCTATATTGTGTTCCTTTGCACCTTTGTCCTTTTGCACCTCTTGGATGAACTCAACTCTGTCTAATGTACTAGCCCCTTTCTCAGCCCACCACAACACTTCCTTGTGGGTAATCCCAAGCAGTAGGGACTCCTATTGAAGGGAAATTTCTTCCATAATAAATTCTTCCTACACCCTGAGGCATTTTTCATGCTCTTCCAATAGCTCTTTCTTCAATTTTTCCACCCCTCCAACTTCTTGATGATATTGCAATGTTTGAGGGATTCTATCTCTTACCTAGCTTGCTCCAATTCTCTTTATTTTGTAATAACTTTGTCAAATGATGCATGGGAGATGGCCATGCCTGCTAAATAAGATGCCTCATCTTTTCTTTCTGTGTCTATGATCACCCCCTATAAGGTACAAAACACACCACTTTCTAGTGTGGTCTTTCTCTTCCTATGAGATTTTTTATCTATATACCTCCTCTTTCTATCATAGGAAAAATATCCTAAGTCAACCACCTCCTCCACTAGTTGAGGGATGGGATGATCAACCTGAGACAAGTTGTTACTCAAAATTCCAGGAGTGTAGAAATTTTCTAAAATGGGGTCTTAAGTTTGCTATTTTCCTATAAAATACTTATCTATGTCTTTTTCTTGATCGCTAGGATTTGCTTCATCTGTGGCAGACTCCTGGGATTTATCTTGAGTTTCTTCCCCTTTCTTCTCTCCCAAAACTTATGAGCCATCCAGTAAGCTTTCATCTGGATTCTCAACATTTTTATCATTGTCTAGAGTCTGCCCGAGAGTGGTGCTAATGTCTCTTTGTTTTCTTGGCTATGCTCTGCATCTCCTCCACATGTATCATTATAATTTTTTTGGTCATTTTCCCACTTGCCATATTGATCAGGTTGATTATCCTAACCATCTATGTCTCCTCTCCGAATTCCATGCAAGGGCACCTCTGAGTCTTGTCCACCAGGTGGATCTTGATCTTTCTCGTTGTTGGTTGTTGAGGCATCATATTTTTCTGAGTGAGTATCCTACTCACTATTGTCATTTATCCGCCTTCTTGTCACCTACTAGGTTTGTTGGGGGATCCTATTTATTCACGTTCTCTTTTATAATGTGTACAACAGTATCCACCCCCTTTTCCTGATGTTTTGTTAAATCAATAACTTCTTTAGGCTTCATAGCAGTGGCATATTTTTCTTGGTTCTCCTTAATACTCTTCTCTTGTTCATCCTTCTCTCTTTCTAGCCGCTCCAGCTCCTCTTTCTTCCTATGTTTTTCTTCTTCTGCATGTATCCTTTTGAGCTCATTATCATGTTCTTGCTCTTTCTTTTTCTTCAACTCTTCTTCTTCCTGTCGGGTCTTTTATTCTTGTTATGTTTTTCCTTTTCTCTATGTATTCTTGCTTTCTTTGTTCCCTTTCTACTTTCTTCCTTTATTCTGTGAGTACCTTTTGTGTTTCTTCCTCTTCAACCTTATTTTTGTGTTCTTCCTATAGTCTTTTTTCCTTTGCATATTCTTTCATAATTCTATATTTCTCTACTTGTAAGGCTTTATATTCCTTCTCTACTTTGAGCCTCTCTTCTTCTTCCTTTTTCTCTTTATCAACAACCTTGTTGGAGGAGGCTCCTAGATTGACCATTTTGATTTTTTCTTCGAGAGGTAAGGAGGAAAAAATAGTTATTTTCATGTTTGCTTTCCTCTTGTCTACCTCATGCTAGTCTTGGGCATCTGTAGTGAACAACTTCTTCTGCCACTACTCATGAGAAAGCTCAAGATTACTTGCTCGTCCTTCCTTAGAACCAAGCCTTTGGGGTCATGCTTCCTAAATCTCCCAATCATAAACCAATATTCCAGATGTACTTGACCTTCTTGCTTTTCATGTTTTGCATCCTTTACCACATAATATCCCACCTGAAATCCATAAGGGGTGAATAGTATTTTCTTATCCTTGACCAAAGTGGTATTGAATCCATACATAATGGATAGGTAGCATATTTCTCCAACTACAAGTCTATCGGGTACATACATTGGTAGTATGTGTGGTGTACTAGTAGCCCCATAGATCCTTAAGTATGTATGCTTCTCCCCTAGGTACCGGTTCCCTATACATGTCAGGGTATTCTTTTCCTTCTTGGATAGCCTCGAAAACTCTTTCCCAAAGATGAGAAAATAAATCATGGCCATGAAGAAATCACAAATTTGTGAATAAAACTTCTTATACCTACTCTCCCAAAGCATGTTGAAGTATACATGGACTGGAAACTTAGAAACCTGCTAGCTAAGTGACAGACCAAGGAAAGTATTCTTGGCACATAATACATCCAAGAGGAAATATGCCACATGGAAATTAGGGGGAACACCAATATATGGTGACTATGCTTGATTGATCTTTAGACTAAGATGTTTGGATATGATACCTCCCTAGTTGAAATGTCTTCCCCAAATCACTATATGGTAGGCCAATGGCAGTCGGGCTTCAAAGCACTGAGAACAATATCTTTCCCCATAAAGTCTGCATAGTAGGATCATGGAATACATATAGGGTTCTCTTACACCATTGATGGCATACCTCCTTGAGGACCGATTAACAAATTTCTTGTCTTCTTTCCACCAACTACCCAATATCCTGCTAATTTCATACTTTTCATCAAATGTAATCATGAATTCTTTGGTGAGGGATTCACTGGGTTCCAACAATTTGTAATAGGTATTGGCATATTGAGGGATTAAAGAGATGATACATTTACCCTTGTCAATTAAAATCCTACAAGCCTGGGCATCAATGTGACTAATAAACCACTCCATCAGTTTTTTACAAGGAATGATAGGTGTTCTTGTAGCTACTAAGTGTAACAAGGATTTCCTAAGTTAAAATCCTACAACCCTGGGCATCAATGTGACTAATAAACCACTCCATCAGTTTTTTGCAAGGAATGATAGGTGTTCTTGTAGCTACTAAGTGTACCAAGGATTTCCTAATTGTTGGGAACATCACATCATCCACTTCAATGAGCTTTAGGTTGCTATGGGGGGTTTATTCAAGGTAGTATTCATTATCAAACATTCTAAATAGATTGTTCCAAGAAGGAATTGGCACCTAGGTAGAATACTCCCCTCCTGTGCATGGTTATGTATCTCCAAACATCAGCACAAGCGTTGAAATTTTCTTTGAAGGAAGTCTGATAAGGGGTTATGTGCTCTTGGATGCTAGGGTTTCTTCCATTCATGGAGTCATGGAATTGGAGCCAACTTCAACATCCCCAGACCTCATCATTGGCTTCTTGGGTGTTCTTTGAGCGTGACGTGGATTCCCATGCATGAATCAATACTAACATCGATCCGGTGATGGATTCCCATAACCATACGACAATGATGTCATTTGAGCGTGTGCATGTGTGACGTGGATGATTAGCATGGAAGGTAAAGAAGGATGTGTCGATGGTATATAGATAGACTAATAAAGTGACGTGTAGGGTCCCACCTAGATAGCGAGGAGGGAATGCATTATAAATTCATCAAATCGACGATTCAAATTCAGTCGTTCATTTGACTGGACGCTTAGCGTTGTATTATGTATAACGAGGAGTGGTGTGTCTTGGTACGGATGATGAAGTGGCAGTTCTACATGGCATATGACCTAGCTAAAAAGTGAATGCATATGTTGGCATGGCAGGTGTACAGGTGATGACGTGTCATCCTATATGGCGCATGGGACAAGCCTTAAGAAATCCCTTTCTTCATTAATCAATGGACAGCCCTGATTTATCGATTGTTTGGATCGGACGGTTGCTCTGTCTTGGAGGTTCACAACTTGACTTTGTTTGTCACCTCGTCGATTGGAGGTTTCAACCTTCACCGGATGGTCACATTGGGTGACGTGGGAAAGTGTGATTGGACGTGCATTACCATGGTTTAATGACCGACACCAACAACCTGGTTGATCACCACTACTCAACATCATCGGGTCGGGCCAATTATAACAACTTAATAGTTTATTTGAACATTACATTCCCACCCATTCAAATGCCTTCATCGGCTCGATCCAAAGAGAGTAATATTTTGCAGAATTATGTTTTTTTCCTTCTGTCACTCTGTTGATCAATCCTAAACGTGATTATTCCTTTTTAGGGTTTAATGTAGGCTTGAGTTATTGTTCAAACAATGATAAAAAATCAAACTAAGGAAATCAAAGAAATTCAATCGAACACAAGGATCTAAAGAGATCGATTAAAAGAAAACAAAAGTTTAAAACAAATTAAACGTGGTACCCTAAAATTCCAAGAAATTTTAAGTGTGTGTTAAGTGCTCAACAGGGCAAAAAAAATAAAAATAAAATGATCTTCCTAAGTTGATTCCTTTAACAACCCCAATCCTTTTTTCCTCTAAAATTACCCTAATAAGACCCTCAATTATAATAAAGAAAACATTGGGGGACAATGCAAAACCCTATCTTAGTACTTTAGAAAGTCTAAAGAAACTAGATGTTGAACCATTAATTATACTATAAAATATATTGAAGTCATGCATCCCATGATCAAATTCAATATATGAACAAAAAAACCAATCTAGGTCAACATCAATCTCAAGTACAACCAATTTTCTATGTCATGGGCCATTGTTGATATTTTCTTGGTTTTAATTGAGCATAGTCCTTCTTGTGCCACCCCAATGGCCCATTTATTTGTCTTCCATTAATGAATCCAAACGATTCATTGGAAATGGTCTCAAAGAATATTTTTTTTATCCTTAGTGCAATGATTTTGGAAATTATCTTATAGATACAATTGCATAAAGAGATGGGCTTGAATTCTTCAAATGAAGCTATATGATCATTCTTAGGTATTAGAGAAAAAAATATTGAGTTGAATTCTCCTATTACCTTCCTTGTGCATCTCAATTCCTCCACCACCCTTAGCAAATATTCTTCTATAAAATCATTAAAACCCAGGAAAAATTCCATAATCCAACCATCAAGCCTTGGACTTTTATCCATTTGTAAAGAGTCTTGGAATATTTTTGTTTCTTCATTAGAAACTTCCTCCATCAATATTTAATTTTATTCCTCATCAACAAAACTTGGGAAATAGGTAGTCATTTTCACAATTTCAGCTACACTAGCTCTCAATATTCTCAACCAAGATTCGATTACTCTCCTTTTGGTTTCCCTACATGTAATAAGCATTAATATAAGAGGTCATTGTATTTATCCTGCTCTACCTATATCCTTCATGTCTACCATTGTCCCACATTAGGATAGACCTATAAGGAAGGATATATCCTCAAGTGAGATCTCTGAAAACGAATCCTAAACTTGGAATACCCTAAAATAAGGTCCCGCATGTTCATAAACTACTCCAAGAGGATTTGATTTCTTCATATAAAGCTTCCATAATCAGACCATGAAGCCTTGGACTTTTATCCATCTAGAAGGAGTCTAGGAATCTTTTTATCTCTTCATTAGAAACTTCCTCCATCAATATTTCATTTTCTTCCTCATCAACCTAACTTGGGAAATAGGTATTCATTTTCACAATTTCAACTATACTAGCTCTCAGTGTTCTCAATCAAGGTTTAATTACTCTCCTTTTGCATTCCTTACATGTAATAAGCATTAATATAAGAGTTCATTGTATTTTATCCTACTCTACCTAAATCCTTTAGGTCCACCATGATCCCACACTATGATAGATCTGTAATGAAGAATATATCCTCAAGTGAGATCTTTGAAAACTCCTCCTAAACTCGGAATACCCGTATACTAAAGTCCCACATGTCCACAAACTACTCCAATAGGTTTTGATTTCTTCATATAAAAGGATACTAAAATTTTTGAGTAAGCCACATCCCTGCAGTACTACAATACCCTTAGATAACAACCCCACATGTTCTTTCTCTTACTAATCAAATACCAGAAACACCACTACTGTATTGTAGTTGATATCATGTCTTGTCAACCAGAAACACCACTATTGCAACAGCAACACAATACCAATAAATTGTACCTTTACCAAGAGAAGTGCACAAGAAGAACATACCAGAAAGACTTGTGCCCTAGCTTCCACTATTGCTCCTTAGACTTGTGCCCTAGTTGTTTCCACAGTTCCTCCTTAGACTTGCACATTATTTTCTAAGTGAGTGAGTGTGTCCAAATGAGCTAGGAGTCTCCTTATTTATTCTAGCATGTCCAGGTGACTAGGGCCAACTTCTCTTTATGGAGCCTTTGAATACTTTAATAATATTCTCCTTGGGCTGACTTCTCTTCTAGGGTTTTAACACATCTGTTTAATGGTTCTCTTACTCCTAGAATATTCTATTCTAAGTACAAAGGTTACACTTGGAGGTTAATACCTCCCGCAACTATCAAAAAATCAACACTCCCTCTTAGTTAGGGAGGTATTAACTAAGATGTTTTTCATGTAATGGTCTCAAACACATCCATCCATCTCACATGGCATGGGAAAGACTCACATGGTCTTGCAGACCAGTCTACATGTAGCATCATCAGAGTCGCACAAGCTATCTCATGATAAAATGAATCATATATTAGGTAGCATGGCCACACATGCCATCTCATGATCAAACATATAATATCACAATTATCACCATCATATCCACACATGCTCTATCATAGTCACACACATAGACTATCTGATGGTCATGTCATAGTCATGCATTTGGGGCCTCATCAACACATGTAGCATCTCTCTAGTGGGAACAACCTCGTCATCCTTTTGAACCTTATGTCATTACAAGCATTTCATATAGCTTACACAAAACTAGGAACCATCCAACTCACATAGAATATGGAATATGCAGTTGAGCCAGTTTACACAGAACTGCGCTACTACCTAATCCAAACAAAGTCTAGGAAACTACAACTCGCCAGCTCACACATAATCTGACAACTATCCCTAGAGCTAGTTCTTTTGGTTGCCATACCAGGCATCCATCCCACAATGACTCGGCATCTAACCATGAGGGTTAGGCGATGTAGTGCACACACACTACCCATTTATACCAAGTCTAAGAAACACCTTCAACCACAAATGTTGGCCTTGAAAAGATGGGAAACTCGCCATCCATGAAGGCTCGACATTTGTTGACCTTGTGCGAGGTCATGCTGACTGGTGCCACAGTCAGTAACGTGCCTATAAATTACCACCTATTGTTGCCACACTTTGTAAGATATTGCCCGAAGAATCGCAGATGTGACTCATCACTCCCTCTTACGAGGGAAGTCCTTCTGGACCACACCAAGCTTGTCCTTGAAGTACTCAAAGTTTACCTTTGACAGAGGCTTGGTCAACACACCTACTATTTGGTTATCTGTACCAATATATTGGAGCTTCACAACTCTCTTTTGCACCATATCTCATATATAATGGTACTTGATCTCGACGTTCTTGGACTTGTCATGAAACACAGGGTTCTCAGACAACTTTATACAACTCTGTTGTCACAAAAAATAGAAGCCACCTCCAACTCGAGATCAAACAACCTTGCAAGAAACTTCCGAAGCCACATAACTTTGCTACTAGATGAACATGATGCTATATATTCTGCCTCGGTCATACCAAGTGCCACACTAGTATGCTTCTTGCTGAGCCACGAAATCATAGATAATCCCAAACTGAAGCAACATCCTGATGTACTCTTATGATCTGTGACACTATCGGCACAATATGAATCATCATATCCTTGTAGTCTTATCTTATGATCTGAAACTTATTGGAGTCCAAATTCTATCATACCCTTCAGGTACCTTAACACGTGTTTTTTCATAATCAAGTGAACATGTCTTGGTTCAACCATATACTGACTCAAAGTGTTCACCACAAAGCATATATTTGACCTAGTATTCATCAAATACATCAACAAAACAATCATATGCATGTACATGGTGACATCCATTATCTCTGAAGAAGTATCACTCAATAAGTTCAGGTTTGTCACCATTTGTGTGGGCATGGATTTACAATCCATCATATCAAATCTCTTCAAGATTTCTACCACGTATTTTCCTCGGCACAAGAAAATCTCATCTGGTTTCTTCCACACCTATAGACCCAAAAGGTAATGCATCATACCTAGATCTTCCATCTCGAACTCTGATGCAAGATTTCTCTTGCACTCAATGATGAGCTTCTTTTTCCTTGTTAGAAACAAGTCATCCACATATAACAACAGTATCACTGGTCCACTATCCTCAACCTTGTAGTAAAGGTTAGTATCTGGTTTACTCTTGGAAAATCCCAAGCTCATCAAAACATTGTCAATTCTACCATACCATGCCCTGGGTGTTTGTTTTAATCCATACAAGGATTTCTTCAATTTGCACACATGAGTCTCTTTGTCATGTGTCTTGAATCCTTGTGGATGCTCCACGTACACTTATTCTTCCGCTACACCATTTATGAAGGTTGTATTTACATCCATTTGATGTACCTTCCATTTCATCACTGCATTTATTGCAAGTATAGCTCTAATAGAATTGTACCCCACCACAGGAGAAAATGTCCCCTCATAATATATTCCTTCTTTCTAGGAGAATCCACGAGCCATGAATCTTGCCTTATATTTCTTGATACTTCCATCTGTTGAGTGTTTTGTCTTATAGATACATTTGGAACTCACAATTGATTTCTCTTTTGGTCTCGGAACCACATCCAAAACATCATTATTAATGATGGATTGGTATTCATCAATCACGACATCCTTCCATACTTTCTTCTATGTAGCCTCTTCATAACAGGTAGGCCCAACATCAATGATATCACATAACAATGTCACATAACTAGAATATGGTCGAGGTCTCTTTCTTTCTATGAAAGATTCATCTGGAGCACCATACTTCTTAGCATCCTGAATAATCTCACAATCCCAAGTTGGTCTTATTTTTTTTTGTATTTGTTTCTACAGGTCTTTGTGGTTCTACCATGTCATGGTCCTCTCGACCATGCTCTTCTGGCACTACATCATTACCTACGTCTGTATCTGCAAATATAGGAGCTTCAAACTCCTAATCATGGATCTCATATGTATGATGTTGCCTTGATCTACTGAAGGTTGCATCCTCATCAAAGGTGAAATCTCAGCTAATATCGATCTATTTGTAACCAAGGACGTAGACTCTATATTCTTTCGATGTTTCACTATATCCAACAAATACACCCTTCTTTCTTGAAGGATCCAACCTTGATCTCTTATCCTTGAGAATGTGCACATACACTGGACAACCAAATATCCGTAGGTGCCTGACCTATGGCTTTTCTCCTATAAACATTTCTTCTGGTGTCTTGTTCCCAAGTGCATGGTGAGGACTTATGTTCTTCACATAAACAACAGTCCTAGATGCTTATGCCCATAGGTGCATAGGTAGGTCTTGATCATGCATCATGGCCTTTACTGCCTCCATTATCGTTCAGTTCTTTATTTCTGCTACCCCATTCTGTTGAGGATTGTAGGGAGTAGAGAGCTCCATATTAATCCCAACTTCTCTGCAGAATGATTTGAAGTCATATGAGGTGAACTCTCCTCCATTATCTAACTTCAACGTCTTTATTTTCCTTTCAGAAATATTATCTACAAGTGCTTTGAATTCTTTGAACTTGCTAAATACTTCTCCTTTTGATTTCAATAAATAAATCCAAGCCTTACGTGATAAATCATCAATTAATGAAGCATAATATGTATACCCTCTAAGTGAAGCGGTTGACATCGGTCCACACATGTATGAATGCATGATTTCCAAAACTCCTTTGGCTTTGTTGTCGCTACTTGGAAATGGATTCTTCATGTTCTTGCCTTGTGCGCATTCTTTGCATGTTCCTTCATGATCCACCTGAATCTCTGGAAATCCTGTTACCATCTTGCTTACGATTGGTAATGCTTTGTAGTGTAAGTGAGCGAACATTATATGCCATAGCTCACTTGGATTTACTATGTTGTGTACTAATGTTGAATCTGAGTGTCCCTTTAACTTGTATAGACCTCCTTCTTGGACACCAATCACAATAGAATCATCAATATTCTTTCCTCTTGGCCACATAAGAACTTCACCATCAATAAAAGCGACTCTAATCCTTTATCTTCCCACACTGAGATGGAAAGGAGATTTTTCTCCAAACCAGGTACATACAAGAAATCCATTACCTTCAAGGGTTTTCCGAAATCCAACTTGTAGGAGGTTGTCCTACTCCTTTGATGGGATATTGATAGTCATCACCGAGATTCACCTTATGAGGTGAATCTTTATGAACCATATCTGAGAGAGCATCCTTGTAACCAGTCAAGTGCTTAGAAGCACCACTATCAACAAGCCATGTGTCACTTCCATGAGTGACTATTCCACTAAGAGTTGATATCAATACATGTTCTTCACTTGAATCATAATCTTTTATTCTTTTCTGAGCAGGTTCATCATCTTCTACGACATGAGCATGATGTCTCTTATTTTGTCCTTTTTGGTCTGCTCTTTCTTGAGAGGACAATTTCTGGCAATGTGTCCCATCTTCTAGCAGTTGTAGCATTTGTAGCTTGAGTAATTCTCTTGAGACTTTTGTGACTTTTGAAACTTCTTGGAGGGATGACCCGCTTTCATTATTTTTCCTTTTCCTGCATGTACTGCTAGAGCTTGATCATCATTTCCCAAATTATCTTCTCTTATTTCTAGTCTAGCTTCTTCCTGAGTGCAATATTCCCAAAACCTGTTGAACTTCATTAGCTTTCTTGTAGAACAAATTCCTTGAATAAATTATTCCCAAGATTTTGGGAGACCATTCAATGTAGTCATTACTAGCTCTTCTTCTTCAACCGTGTCTCCAATAGCTTCAAGTTGTTCTTTGATTTGAGACACCCTTGTGAAGTAAGATTGAATGGTTTCTGAATCCTGCATCTTTACATTCTTGAGTTGTGTCCTCAAGGCCATCTTCCAGTTCGTATTCTTGCCTTCATTCAATTGGGATAAGGAATCAAACATTTGTTTCAGGGTCTTTAACAATGAGACATGTGGGATCAAGTGATCCTTGATAGAATCTGTAATGATCCACTTTTCCTTAACCAGATTCTTCGTGTGCTTCACCTTAGCTTCATCTCCCTCTGGCTCTGCAAATTATTCTTTAATAAAACCTTCTAGATCATTTTCTTCTAGAATGAGCATCACTCTATACTTCCATTCTCAGAAGTTGTCAGCACCCTCAAGCTTTTCATCAAGCTTAGTACTGATAGTCATTTTTTCCCCGGTCACTGGAAATATGAAGAAAAAAATATTATTTTGTAGAAATGGAATTTGAACTTACCAGAGGGCGTGTTATGCCAAGGTGACCTCCTTTCTCCAAGAATCAACTTCAACTCGTGATCCAGATTATTTTTTGCACGAAATGAGAGTGGAGATATAATAAAGAAATGCACAGAGATATCGCAGATATCCAATAATATAACATAAATTTATCATAGATGCAACCATAAACATAGATATATAGTAATACATGATTTCTATTAATGAAAGAAATGTACAGAGACTGTAAAAATACAGAGTGAAATACTCGCTAGAATGGTGGCAGCGTATCTCTGAGAAGAGATGTGACAGCTACTCGCATTCGCAAGAAGATGATTACAATGAGGCTGTGAAGGCCTTTTTACAATAAACATGAATGCCAAAAACCCTAGACATCCAAAAACCTAACCCTAGGAGATAAGGCGCCAAAAGTCATGTGGGCCCTGTTTGGGTAAGTTAGTACATCAACTTCCCGGGGTCGTAACTTTTGCATACGATATTCGTTCTAGGTGCATGATAGCACTTTGGAAAGGTATCTTTGAGGAGATTCATTTTTGGGGCTCAATCATGCCTTAGGCTATCATCGAGAAGCTCGATCCCGAAAAACCTTCATTTAGGCCCTCAAAATGGCCCTGAAAGTTAAAACTACTAAAAATAGTAAATTGCTAAAATTGCCAGAAAATTGTTTTTAGCCAGTTGGAAAAGGTGGGTGGCCACCGATATCCACCTAGATCAATCCTCCATCCTTAGGAAGAAATGTTATCCATTGCGTTGAGTTCCCGGGGGAGAGGGAAAAGCGTTTGCTGAATCTGCATCTTAGTGAGTTGCATGTCTTGCTGGAGACGTCGCGCTACTTAGTTTGTGGAAGTCTGTCACAAACCTGTTGAGGTGAGGATGTTCAACAAGTCGAGCTACACGAGAGGACTGTGTGCAGAAGGAATATTTTCACTTTGCTACAACCTTGTCGACCTACTTCTGTTGGATAGAAGGTGCTTGGGGTGAGGTTGTAGTGGTTGCAGTGTCCTTATGTTCCCCTTTTGAACAGATTATGAAGAAGATGAATTTTGTAGTATGAGATACTACCTTGCGGAATTTTTTAGGTTGAACAATAGTCGAAACTACCTCTGGTATTTTGTAGAGATGAACCCCTAGAGAAACAATGACACTGCGGGGTCGAGACTCATAAATAGCATGGTGTCTCCACATATATGGTTGGCCCAAGAGAACATCACAGACATCCATTAGGGAAACATAACAATCGACAATCGTATCGACACTATTGGCTGACACGGAGATCTCATCCTTGGCGAAGCCACCTGATGTTGTATGGCTGCGGGTGTGGAGTTGTCAACAATCCCAATTGTTTGACGACCTATGTTGAGATGAGGTTATTTTGGCTTCTGCTATCAACAATAAAATGCAGTGGGGTCCCCTTCACCCACATCTGTGAATGAAAAAGGTGCTCCCCCTCTTCAGGATCTGTTGGTTCTTCTGGTTGAATTGTTGCGGTCGCAACAATAGCAGTGGGGTCTGCATCAATGATGTGTCCTTTACCAGTATTTTCATAATCATATTCTGAATCAGGGTTCGGCTCCTTGTCTTTGATCTCAAACACCAATGACTACTTTGAGAGACATTCATCGGTGTTGTGCCAGGGGCTTTTGTGGAAATCGTACCATTTTCCGTTGTCCTTCTTTGTCTTCCTGTGACCCTTCTTTTCCTGTGGCTTGGACTGGTTTTCGAGAGATTATTTGTTAGGGTCGTATTTGTCATACTTTGGTTGTTGCGGATTTGCAGACCCGAACTCCCGTTTGTTCTGGTGCTTAACTTTCTGCTCGATTTTAACAACATATCGATAGGTAGCACCGAATGATGAGATGTCCAGAAAATCCATTTCAGTTTGGATGTATCTGTGTAGAGCCCCATTGTATTTCAGAACCAAATTTCATTTGAAGTCTTTGATACCCAGCTTGCTGCACAAAGTATGGAAGGCATTGGTGAACTTTGAAACCGCTTGGCCCCTCTCTTGCCGCAATGTGGTCCATCTCATGTATTGGTCCTCATAGTTTCCAACAGGGTAATACTGTTCCTTTATCGCATCCACAAAAAATCCCAAGTGGGCTTGGCCCCATATATTCCAGACTCCTCTGTGGAACTTTGCTCCCAGTAAGTTTCCCACCAATGTTTGACATGAGGGAGATATTTAAGGAGTGAGAAGGTGATCTTTTCTCTATCGGAAAAATTGTGAACAGAGAAATAACCTTCTAGCAGAGTTAACCATTTTTCTAGGGATTCTGCATCTATCTGTCCTTCAAATACAAGAATATCAAAATTAACTTGTACCTTGAAAGTCGAGGTGCCTCCAAAGTGGCCGCTTGATGAATATACGCATGCTGCTATCAGCAAGTGTTGAAGGATGTGGGAAAAATTCTCCATCATTTTGTCCCTCTGTCGCATGAGAGCTTTCTCAAACAACAGATTGATAGGATCATCTGCTCCGTCGTTTTTCTTTTCTTCCACCATTAAGGGTTTCTTGGGTGTGCGAGATCGATTGTCTTCAAGAGAGACAAGCTCGAGACCCAAATTTCTATACTCGAACCTCGTCGGGGACATGCAATGAAAAAATGATCAAGAGCAGCCTACTCGGATACCACTGATCCAGATTATTTTCGGCATGAAATGAGAGCAGAGATATAATAAATAAATGCACAGAGATATTGCAGATATCAAATAATATAACATAAATTTATCATAGATGAAACCATAAACACAGATATACAGTAATACACAATTTCTATAAATCAAAGAAATGTACAGAGACTGTAAAAATACAGAGTGAAAGACTTGCTAGAATGGTGGCAGCTTATCTCTGAGAAGAGATGTGACGGCTACTTGCATTCGCAAGAAGATGATTAGAATGAGGCTCTAAAGGCCTTTTTACAATAAAGAGGAATGCCAAAAACCCTACACATCCAAAAACCTAACCCTAGGAGATGAAGAGCCAAAAGTCATGTGGGCCCCGTTTGGGTAAGTTAGTACATCAACTTCATGGGGTCGTAACTTGTGCATACGATCTACGTTCTAGGTGCATGATAGCCCGTTGGAAAGGTATCATTGAGGATATTTATATTGGGGGCTCAATCATGCCTTCGGCTATCATTGAGAAGCTCTATCCCTAAAAACCTTCATTTAGGCCCTCAAAATGGCCCCGAAAGTTAAAACTGTTGAAAATAGTAAATTGCCAAAAATTGCCAGAAAATTGTTTTGAGCCAGTTGGAAAAGGTGGGTGGCCACCGATATCCACCTGGATCAACTCAGCCTTTAAATTCTATATGCCTTGACTTAGGTTTTTATGAGAAAACCCTAATTTCTCAACCTCAAAAATTTGCATATTTGATCCGGGGAAAAGATGCACCCTACTTAGGATACCTTCTTGGTGGGTTCAGTAATTGCTCAACGAGCTTGAAAATAGGGGAAACTAAGGATATTCCTTCTAGCGGTTATATTTTTACGAAGGAAACCATCTCTCAACCCATGTTAAAAATTTTATATGCTCGTTTAACCATAGACAATGTCACATCATTGTCACCCAGCCATAGGAATCCATATATGCCACCCTCGAGCACAATAACCTTTTCTTAGATAGAATGATTCTAGAAATTCCACACTATAGCCAACAGATAAACCCTAACCAGAAACACCACTATTGCAGAAATAGCACAATACCAATAAAGTGTACCTTTACCAATAGAAGTGCACAAGAAGAAGATACCAAAAAGACTTGTGCCCTAACTTCCACTACTACTCCTTAGACTTGCGCCCTAGTTGCTGCCACAGTTCCTACTTAGACTTGTGCATTGTTTTCTGAGTGAGTGAGTGTGTCCAAATGACCTAGGTACCTCCTTATTTATACTATCATGTCCAAGTGACTAGGGTCGACTTCTCTTTTTGGAGCCTTTGAATACTTTAATACTATTCTCCTTGGGTTGACTTCTCTTCTAGGGTTTTCACACTTTTTTTTATGGTTATCTTATTCCTAGAATATTCTATTATAAGTACAAAGGTTAAACTTGGAGGTTAATACCTCCCACAGCTACCAAAACTGTTGGACAACTGAGAGGGGGGGTGAATCAATTGTTACTGTGCTTAAACAATTATGCCCATTTTAAAATCTTTACAGAACACTCAATGTTGATCACAATAATGTGGGGAAGTAAGAAATAGAATATTCAACATCAATCACACACATGAAATATATAGAGATAGATATTTCCTGAGGAAACCCATAAAGGGAAAAACCTCTTCTTCTTGATATGATAAGTAATCTTTATTTTCTGTACATTATCATTCTTATGAGCTCCAACTCCTCTTGAGGCTACAACCTCTATTTTACAAGCAACAACTTGCTGAGAGCACCAACTCTCTAGTTTCTCTAGCACCCACTTGAAGGAAGCACCAACTCCCTATTTTCTCTAGCACCCACTAGAAGGAAGCACCAACTCCCTGAGTGTTCCAGCACCAACTTCTAGTTACACAGGCTCCAACCTGTATAACAGAGAACAATAGTTCTCCCTTGCACCACCCTGCCACCCTGGTTTTTTTGGCTGCAACCAGATGGAAGCTACAACTCCCTGTGTTCAAGCACCCACTTGAAACTCTGAGGACAACAGTTCTCCCTAGCACCTTGAAATATAAATCTTTGTTTTTCATAAATTTATCACAATGATACAGTATTTATCAATGGCTTACCAGACTCATCACTGCTCTGCTCTGCCTACATCAGTGTCTTATTGCACGCATCTCTTGCACTTTCTATTCTTCTGCCTTTTATGCTCTATGTGCCATGTCCATTCTATGCACTATGCCTCTTTTGTGCATTTCAGTTGTTTCACACAACCAGCTTCTAATCGCATGAATAAATCTCAACAGAAGCAACCATCTCTTCTTTGTTCTACGCATATTTATCATGTCAAGTCCTCTGCCATGGCATACACACAACTCTTCGTCGTCTCTGGTGATCATCCTGAGTTTTTTCTTCATCAGTGGTTGTTTTCCTGAGATTCTTCGGCTTCTTTGGAAGTTACATTCTTCGACGCATTTCCATCTGTCAATTTTCTAAATGATTAATCTTCACTTCACTTGTAGTTACCTCGAGACTCTTCAGCTCCTCTGGTGATCACCCTGATATTCTTCGAATTCTCTGGTAGATGCAATCAGTTGTTTTCTGCAGTTACAATCAGTCTGTCTTGGCAGTTACAGAGAGAACCTTCACGCGCTAATCCCTTTGGCGCCTCTTCCCTTCCTGATAAAAATTCACAGTGGGCGCTAGCTTTTCTAGATAAGCCCCTTCCTTTCACGTGATCATGAGTTGTGATCAGACACCTATCCAAAAGGACCTTCACGACTTCGCACATCGGATATTCAACTGAGAGTTTCCTCGATTATCCCAACTCACGAAACTCTGAGTTGGAGCCTAGAAATGCTAGCTCCTTCCTCTATTCTCTCTCCACGTGACTGTTGGTTGTGATCGCTCGCTAATCAAAAGGGGTGCTTCATTATCTCAGCGATCTCTGATGTGGAGCCTAGAGATGTTCTAGCTCCTCCCTTAACCTTCACTGATGTGACCACTGGTTGTGACCACTGGTTGTGACCACTCGCTAATCAAATGGGCACTTCGTGATCTCCGAAGTGGAGCCTAGTGACATGCTAGATCCTCCCTTAAATTTCCGCTGATGTGACCTTAGCTGTGACCAGAGGCCAAGCAAAAGGGTGCTTCTCATTTCGCAAACTTGTGAACTTCGTCGTGCTTGATCAACGATCCATGCTCTCCCTTTGATCGACGACTGTGATCAAATTGTGACCTCATGTGTCGAGTGTTTGAACGTGAGCCAACCTTGACTCTTCCAACTCCCGATTCTCGATTCAGCACTTTGTGTCAGATCGACGAACCAAAGCCCTTTGTGATCCAATGGTCTAGATCTTATCAGAACTTCGCGTTTCGTGAAGTTGGAGGACTACTCACTTCCCTTCTCCCGACTTTCGATTTTATAAAACTTGCTCCAGATCAATGGCCCACAATCCTCGGTGATCCGATGGATCAGATCATATCAGGACTTCGCATTTCACGAAGTTGGAGGACTAATCACCTCCCTTCTTTCGACTTCCGATTTTCTGAAATTGATTTATCTCCTGCCACATGTCCTTCCCAGATGAATGGCTATGATTGTTGCAGCTCCCAGATCCTCGGTTATTTGCCTCCTTCTTTCCTGATATTTGCGAGCGTCAGATCAAGGACTCACAACTCCCCATGATCTAACAGTCTAGATCAACTCGCGAACTTGGACATCGCGAGTTCCTACAACTCTTATCTTTGAATTTTTAGTCAATGAAATGTTGATCTCTCACCACGTTTCCTATGGATCCAACGACTCAGATCTCATCGCGACTTCACATTTTGCGGATTTGGAGGATGGATCTCGACCATTATCCTCTTCGTAGTTAAACTGGATCTGACGAATGTTGGCCCTCGATGCTCAGATCAACGGATCAGATCTGTACTTCTCCTTTGCGCTTCCTCTGGTCACTGGACTCTGATCTAACATATATCAAGTATTCGAGATTGGTGATACAACGGCCACTGTCACTCCTCCTCCTGAGCTTATGCATCCTCCCAACTTGGAATAATTTCTAAGTGTCAAAGGTTATGTGAGTCTTGATGACTTTGGGTCTCGTCTACGTTTCTGAAAAATCTGTCTCTCCTGAGATTTGGTAATGGAATTAACCTTTGCCCCAACACACACTTGTGCTTTGCATGCAACTCTATGCTATTCCTCCTGAGATTTGATTGCACACTCTACCAGTAATCATGCCATCGTTGTTTTTTTTTATTTCCTCTAGACATGTCATCGTCGTTGATGTTCTTGCCATCAATGACAAGCACACTTTGCCTGTAAACATGCCAACAAAAACATCAACAAGAATTGTGGGTTAATTTTTTTTCAAGGTAGAGACGTGTTTTGGCGTATTTAAACTACAATGATTCATCGTTTCGTGCATAAATATGTAGTTGGGAAATAATACACGTAGGAAATACAAGAGGTTTTAAATATAACATTGTTGGGCACCCTTGTAACTCATATTGGTACCCCTTCGAGCGGTAGTGCATTAGACAACACATGTATACGAATTGGCCTAGGTATCCTAAAACCCAGTGTAGATCAATCGATCAGCCGCCTAACTGTAATAGTGTCACCAAAAACAATGCTCGAGAAGATACTCTCTAGTACCTGGGAAATCGGGTAGTACAACTAATGGTACGGTCTAGCCTCCTTAGTTAGTTCCCTGAGATATTGGTTCGAGTACTATTGTTCAACCCCAGATGTATATGAGAGAGCTATAACATAGGCCAAACCATTGTTTGTAGGTACCCTGAAAGTCCTAACCATTGGGATGAAAATAGAATAGAAAAGGAAAAGACAAGATCTATTGTCATGCAACCTTGCCTCTTACATTCTGGTTGCGAAATTACTACACATTTTTTCCTCTTAAGAATTTGGGCATTTCAACACTGCAGTATTATTCATATCGTAGTATAACTCCATAAAAGTTAAAAAAAATGGGGCATTCCCATGCCCTTATTTGATACCTATCCCATTGGATTCCTCTTTTCATATTATTCATTGTGATACCTATCATTTTTACCTTTTTTTTCACCCTGTGGACCCATACCCTTCCTGGCACCCTTACTCCCCACTTATCTCATTGGTATCCTCTTGTTTCCCTGATCATAGTGGTATATATCACTTGTTTTAATTTTTTTTCATGGACCCACCCCTCATACCCTCATGGCTCCCACTCTCCAAGAATAAACCAATCTGAAATTGAGTATTGACCTTACTTCCCTTCAGGCCCAAGTAAATATGGACATTCTAACCATTCATGCAAAAATGGACCTTATCTGAGAACAACTCGCTAGCCAAATTGTTGAAGTCCATTCCGCTCTACACCAATTCATGAACAAATTCCAGGGTCCTTCCTCCTCTGAGCCACCTCTCTATATTGAAGGTGTTGACTCCAACTAGCCTCTATACTCTCATTCCAAATTCCTACCTCATGACCCCCATCTTCCCAAGGTCGAGGTAAACAAATTTGATGGCTTGAATCCACAAGCCTAGGTTACTCAGTTGGAACACTATTTCTCCCTGCATGGTATCGTTGATGAGTTAACCAAGATTTGTTATGGAATTCTCTATTTGGATCATGAATTATGGAAATGGTGGCAATGGCGTCGAAATGCATGCCAAGGGTCACAATTTGTTGCAGAGCGGTATGAATTCTTTGACATGGACACCCACAATTTAAGACATTTGACCAAGTTGAAATAGTCTGGAATAGTGGAATATTTATTTTTGCCTTTGAGCACTTAACTTTATGCACGGAGGGCATGAAAACTTCTTTCTTTAGGGAATGCTTTATCAGTGGCCTCAAGGATAAAATCCAAGCCCAGGTCATCATGGCTCACCCCCAGACTTGGTTGGAAGAAACTAACTATGCTAAGGAGGCACAATAGGTCATCTTAGCTCAGAGATGAAAACCCACTTTTGTTCCCCACCCAAAACCCACCACCCCTTCTCCCCAGGCCCCTCCTCTCAAGGTCCAAAAATTAACATGGGAAGAAATAGTTGAATGCCAACTCAAGGTTCTTTGCTTCAATTGTGATGATAAACACTTTCCCAGGAAAAAGTGTAAAGAACATAAAATTTGTATGGCCATTTCATAGGATGTTTATGATGAGGAGGTTGGTGTTTCACCTAAAGTAGATCTACCCAAAACAGATGATCCTACACCTCCCTCGGATCCTCCTGAATTTGAACCACCTATTTCACTTAATGCTCTCACTGGTTTTTCTGCTCCCCAAACCCTCAAATTGATTGGTTACAATAAGAACGGGAAATCCATCATCCTAGTTGACAGTGGTAGCACTCATCATTTCATTCATTGCCACCCTACTCAAGAAGTCAATTACTATATCGGTGTTGTCAACAATTTTCAAATCATGATTTCTAATGGCGGTTCCATGAAATGTGGGAGGCACTATGAAAATGTGCGCCTACAAATTGGTCAATATAACCTGAAATCTCACATGTTTTCTATTGACATGGGTGGTTGTGACATTGTGCTTGGTATTTAATGGTTACACACTCTTGGCCCCATCACCATGTATTTTAAGGAATTAACCATGCAATTCCAACAGGAAGGACAATAGTATAAATTCTAAGGAATTACAGTAGGGTCTCCAGAGATCATTAGTTCTCATCGCATGGAAAAGTTACTCAAAAAAGGTCATTCCGGTATCATTTCCCAACTCCATTCCATTCAAGCAGTTGAGACACCTCCAGTACACCCTGATCTTCAAGTGATCATTTCCTGCCATCCCACTGTTTTCCAAACTCCCCTAGGGCCTTCCCCCCTCCCATGGAGAACATGACCATTCCATTCCTTTAAGTACCAAATATTAAATATAGAAATTTGACAATATATCCATAGAGCAATTTAGAAGAAACCACACTTTATTATTATAGAAAACCCTTGAGGTAGGGAAACACCATAGAATGGAACCTATTATGGAAGGGATCCTCTCTTGTTCACTTTCCTCTTCAAGGGGGAAACCTCCTAATGATCTACCACTCCAAACACAATAATTCATATTCACACCACATTACATTTCTTGAACCCCTTTATATAGTTCTACCAACCACCTGAGAACATTCTATAGGAGAAACCTTCTAGAAGTATAACCTTCTAGTAAGTCCCCTTACATTTGTTATGTTTATAAATATATATAACTACCATAGTGGGCCTTATTTAATAATATAGTGGACCTAGTCCACCTAACAATGAATGGCCTCCACTATTATCACTATGGTCCCTTCACTCCCCCCACTACCTCTCTAGCTACACTACATTCCATCCCCCTTATGAAATCATTATCCCTAATGCTTGTTATGAGGATGTAAAACCATATACCAAGTTCCCATGGATAAGTGTGGAACATACTACCGAAGTAGGCTGGAGAAACATGGTCCCATGTAGGAATGCGAGCCACCATGTTGAAGTAGTCCAACCACTACTATAAACATGGGTCCCATGTCCAAGTGCTCATGTGAACTCCATGTGGAAGATATCAAAACACTATAGCTAGCTGAAAATGATGTGCCAAATTTTGATGATGGTCATGTGGATTGAAATATGTAGAACCGACCAAAAATTCATCCACTACTACTGGAGAATAAAACTAAAGAACAATATGCAAAGAAGGCTCTTGTGTACTTTCTAGGATGGGCTCTACATGAGGTGGATTCGAGTCATCAAATAGAAGATGGAAGTGGTTGTCATCCCATAAATGACAACTATCCATATACCAATAAACACAATCCNGCATATGAACATGAAGTATCTATTTATGATGATATATTTAAAGATGTTAAGTCTTATGAAGAAGTACTGAACAGAGTCCAGGCCTTGCCACCTGACTCACAGACTGGATTCACATCTTTTCAAAGCCATAGGCGAAGTTGCCTACCTAAGAGTTTACAGGGTGAAATTTCGACCCCATCCCCAGAACGGTAAGGACCCCCTCCAGGGTTTGAAACTAATATACAGGATAAAGAAAATAACAAAGGTAAGTTGAAAAATACTGAGATACCTTCCCAAGAAACAGAGGGTTCTCAAAAAAAAGAATCAATAATGGAGAAGAGAAAAGAGTTGGAAACAATTCCAGAAATCATGAAAAATGTTCTAGAAAAGATAGGAGGAACAGCTTCAACAGAGATCGATAGTCCTATCACCTCTTTAACTCCATTGCAGTCAACCTTTGGAACCCCCCATGAAGGTTTTTTATATGTCAATGATCTAGAGCTGATTTCGAGAGATGAAATCCCCCCATCAGATTACTTTTTCAGTAAAAAGCGAAGAGCAGTCTTGAAACAGGAAATTCATCCAAGAGGAGAAGGGATGATTAAAAAGCATAGGGTTATTATAGATGGAAAGAAACTCAAGGATGGAGAATTTGATACAGAATTAGCAGGTACAATGGGTGCTATAGCATCAACAAATATGTATTTTGTTGGCAATTTAACAACTATGCTCGAACAAAAGGACCAAACAATAATTCAGTTGCAAGACGAATTAAAAGAAAACGAGAGAAATACTAGTTGGGGAATACAAAAGGGTCTAGAACAAGCTAGACTAAAGGATATGAAAGAAATCCAGAAAATGAATAAAGACTTGGAGGAGGCAAAACACATAATACAGGTCACACAGGAACAGGTTCGAAAGCTGGAAGAAGAAAACAAACATTTACAAGATAAAATTATTTCTATTACTAATCAGGTAGTAGAACTTGAAAATTTCAGGACACAAGCATTGGAGATATATTTAAGAATAGAGGAAGAACAACAGAAAGTGTTCTTGAATCTGGAAGTAGTCCAGAATTATTTTCAAGAAAAAAATAATTCTTTGGAGAATGTGTTCCAGAAGGAAAGGGAGGCGAAAGTAGCTAGAACAACTTTTCAGAAGGTAATGGCTTTCTCATCAAAGGAAGAGGTTGGAAAGATTAAGAAATTATCTATTTCTGAACAGGTTAAAGGGGACATAATAATAAAAGTGTGGGAAGCAAAGCTGGTTGAATATAAACGAATAACAAGAGAAGTCAATGATGATTGCCAGGGAATTTTCGATCTATTAGAAAGAGCTTCATTGAATATCGAAACAGATGATTGTTCCGGATTATTAGGTGAAATTAATATTGCCAAGCACCAACTAAGGTTTAGAGAAGAGCTAGAGGAAATGTAAACAGAGATTTCAAAAATTAAATTGATCAATATTACAGAGATCAACAAATGGATGGTGACGTCAAATCTAAAGTTGAAAACTATTAAATTCACAGAAAAGATGATAGAAAATCATTTGCTCGAATTGCAGAAAAGATTTTTCTTATTTGAAGCAAATGAGATACCAGATGCTCCCAGGACTTTTGTGAAGTTTTTGGGGAAATGTGTTTAGTGTATTGAAGCGGATAAAGGAAGTTCGTCAACGCAAGCTTAAAATCTTTTAAAATGTTTTTATCATTAGAAATTAGAAAGAAATTGTAAACGGTTGACATTATTTTTATGTAACCGTAATATTAGGAAGTTGGTTAGTCACCAACGAGAAAATTTTGATGAAAATGTATAAATGTAGTTTCTAAAGACTGAGAAAGGGCTTCGGAATTTTTGGAGAGAGCCATTTGTAATAACAGTTTTCAAATACATCATAATATAGATCACAAACGAGATTGTTAATCCTGCAAATTTTTTAGCTATGTTTTCTTCAACCCTATTTATTATGCTTTGTTGTATTTTTCTTTCAATGTTTTTCTAATGAATAATCAATTTGAAGTTATCTACATCATTGATTTCTAATTCAGATTGGTTTGGATACCAAATTATTTACAGTTTTTTCCTCTGAAATTGCTATTAGTAATTTT